>PVKE010006426.1:30988-54546 GCA_004027555.1 Craseonycteris thonglongyai | reverse complement strand
GGAGTGGGCACCAGATATATCGGGTTGGAGGGGGACCTGATTCTGGGAGCTGGGCACATAATGGGATGCATGGGTGATGTGATGTGGAGTTGTCCATTGGAAAACTGTCTGATTGTTACCAACCAATGTCACCCCATTAAATTTAACAATAAAATATAATAATGTTAAAAAAAATAAAATAAAAAATAAAGTAAGTTTATCTCACTCTGTGCATCTTGTTCTAAGCCTTGTAAAGGTATTTAAAGATGTTCATGGCTTTTTGTTAAGGCAGTGTTAACTATGGTTATTGGTTATAAATCCTAAGCTATCAACTGCAAATATTTACAACTTATAAAACAAAGAAGTAGCACAAACTCATGAGGCCTATGCTGGGAAGCATGAGGCATTGAACAAGCTGCCTTGTGCAGGGGCCATACTCGTAGTTTAGAGTAAATGCTGTGAAGCTAGCTAGATCCACTGATGCCCCTTGCTGATGTTGCTGTAGTTGTTTTGTATATATGTGTTTACCATGCCATCTGCTGCCATTCTTAGTTTGTGAGCATGGAAGTGGTATGAGAAATGTACTTTTTGTTTGTTTGTTTGTAAACAAAGTGTAGACCTCTTCATCTTCAGCAAAGTGAAGAGTCACTGCATCAAAGTCCAGAAACCTTTGCTACTTAAACATACAATATGCAACATTCTATTTTTTGTATGTTTATAATGATGAAATGTTTTTGAAAGAAAATAAACCATTTACATATATTTAAAAGCTATTCAGATAAGACAAATATTTTAGTGTTTGAGAGCTTAGAAATCAAAATGCAAGTTGTTTTAGAAATGTTTCAAGTTCTAGTGATTTAGAAGTAGAGAAGAATAAAAGCTTGAAAATAAGAAATCTCATCCTCTCTTTGGAATTAAACAAAATAAATCAATACACAATGGGAAGTATCTGAATTCTCTCAGACCCAGAAGACAAATTAGGTGGCTTAAACTATTAACACAATAAATATTAATACTCTGACAGACAAAAGGGAGCTTAAAATAAAAGTAAATCATTAAGAGGGGGCAAACATGCTAATATGTGTTCAGCACTGTCCAGGAGAAAAGAGCAGTGAAGAGTAGGACCCATGATGTTTCTACTCCAAACTCAGTGGATGTTTTCTACTGTAGACACAGTGAGGCCTTGATGAAAAATTTCTTATGCCTCCCCACATCCTGTTATTTTAATTCAGTGTTTACCAGCCAACCATCTAAACACTAATTCTGTTTTCCACAAAGTTTGATAGTAGTTCACAATCCCTTACTTGCAATTATGAAATCAAAGAAGTTTCAAAAAAACAAAAGCTCTTTCAGAATTTATCTGGCAGCAAATCCTGATCTAAAAGGACATAAAGACTTTGTTTACTACACTTCATATGAACAGTCAAATGATTTACTGCAGAAATATTAATGTACTTGATACAAGGTACCACTTCAGATCCTGCTGGAGTGTTTCTTAAAATTTATTAATATGCCTCATTACTTTTCTAAAATCTAAAAAACTCTTGAGACACGTGAAAAAGGGTTGGTTCCCTGGATCTAAATGTAAGTATCCTGACTCCTGGAAAAGGAGAGCTCTCTCCACAAGCCTCCAGTTTGTCCACACAAAGAAATGAGTAAATCAGCCTTCCGGTTTACACTCTAATATTACATAAATTTAGTCAGTGCAAATCTTATGCAAATATCTGATCATCTCCAGATAATGGTAAAGTCTAATTCCAGACCTATAAGATCAGTTACCAGGACGTATAATCACAACTAAGTGGCACATAGCTAATTAGAATCTCTTCTGTAAGCCTACTGGTTTCCAAGCCACTAAGTGGGACCATTCACCAGTCTTCCATCCTCTCTGACTGACCTGCCAGAACACAAATCAACAGTTAACCAATCTCCCCTCCCAATCCTACTCACTGTCAGCCTTCATGCAACCTTCTACAATACTTAGAAAAAGAAAAGGTGAAAAATTAAAATACAACAGATTTTTAACAGTTAAGTTGAAGCTTAACTTAAATTATTAGCAAATCAATAAATATTTAAGTATGATTTCTAAGAAATTAAACATGAGAAAATTCTTCGTGTTGCTTAAAGACTTAATATTAATACTATACTCATCCTAGATAGAAGGTCCTGATGATTCCTTTCTGATCTCATTTTAGAGCCCTAAGATTCTAAATATGTCTTCTAGTGGTTAAGTAAAAAAGGATAGATTTTACTTTTGAGTCTACATAATTTTTTCCAACAATGCTTTATAGTTTTTATATATAGGTTTGTATATCCTTTTTCTGAATTATCCCGATGTAGTTCATATTTTTTGATATACATAATATTTTTAAACTGTAATTGCAAGTTTTCATTGAGAGTATACAAAAACAGTTAATTATTGTATATTGATCATGTGTCATGCAACCTTGCTAAACTGACTTAATTCTTTATATTTTTGTAGATTTTATTAGATTTTCTACATAGATTATCATGTCATCTTTCATTCTGTCTATGAATAAAGACAGTTTTATTTTTTCTTTCAAATCAGAATGCTTTTTTTTTTGCTTCTCTTATCTATTTCGGTGGCCATTTACAATGCTGAGTAGAAGTCTACATGTTTAGATTTTTTTTCATTTTACTTACAAACTCAGCAAGAAATCATATAAAATACATAGCTGACATTGTTAAACATGAAGAAGTCTAATTATAACCTACAAAATTTAAAGGACAAAAGTAGGAACTATATTGACTCATTGCATGTGTTTAGGCTAAAGTGCTTTGTAACACAAGACTGATAAAAATATTGAGTATATCCAACTGCATTTTTAAAAATAACATTTACTGGCTTTCTTATACTTATTAAAGTAACACATGATCTTTGTAGAGAATCTGGAAAATGTGATGTACAAGGAAGAAAATGACAGTCATCTTCGATCACATTACCAAAGATAAGCACTGTTTGCCTTTCACTGCAGCCTGAGCAGCTTTCCACACCAATTCTTCTGAAACACCATGTCTAACAGCTGCGTGCCTACCCACCCATCACACGGCTACGTTATAACTTCATTCTTCTTCCATCACTGGACATCTGCACTGCTGATGCTTTACTATTACCACACACATGCAGCACAGCAATGAGCATCTTCTGTATCTAAATCAAAGAATAGTCTCTTACTACAGTTCTTTTGCCCATTCTGTTAGTGCTTAACCTATCCAAGCAAAGTAAGTTCTTTTAATGCTATCAATCATATATCACATTGCTCTCAAATATACTATTTGCCTTTTTATTTTAACTATTTTTAATTCAGAAGTTAATTTTATTTAATTGTAACTGTTACAAAGACACATGAAATGTAGTATATACATTTTTGTTACCCATTCTATTACTATAATACATAACCTCTAAAATTAACAGAAAAGATTAAAGAGAAAAATCAGTAATGCCAATGTAAAGTGTAAAGTGGGTTAAGTCATTTGATACAGTTTTAACTTGTCTCCTAATAAAACTAGGGACAGAGATAAAAAAAGAACTTTTTGGTCCATCTCTAATATCAAGGGTAAAATATTATTTCCCCTTCTGAGACAACTAAGGCCCAGAGAAACTTTCCAAAAATGACACAGAAAACATATATGTACCTGACTAGTACAACAGTTTTAACATTTATATCACAGCAATTTCAATTCTCATTTCCTTGCTGAAAAAAATCTTTGAGAGAGAAATGTGTGGCAATTAGCACCTTGAGCTAATAAACAAAAATAAATGAATATTTAAACATGTGTTTATTATGCTAAAGGTGTAGAAGAGAAAAACTTGACTAAGAATTTATATTTTCCCTTATGAAAAATACAAAAAAATAAAATGGAATGAGAATCAAATATACAAATAAACTGTAGCATGCATAAAAGCAAATTTCAAAGAAAAAATCTATAATTATTTTATATGCAAAAGCTTAATAGTTTTTGGAAACAGTAATTTCCAAAATCTTAACTAGACTTCCATGAGGTAAGAACACAAGATTTTTGTCCTATCTAGTTGTGTGATACTAAACAAGTCATCTTATTTCTATAGACCTTAGTTTCCTCATCTTTAAAATGAAAGAACAGATTTCCAGTTCAAGATGACAGACTGGAGAGATCACAGTAGCTATTCTTATTTCCTTCCACTTCCAAAATGCCACTGAACTAATAGTAAGGAAAATTTTTAAAGGAATAATCTATAATGACTAACAGAACAAGAACAGAGCCACTAACAGCCAAGAGATGGCAACAAATTTCTCAAGATGGAAAGAGAAGTATAACTAATAAAACAGTGTAGACAGAGGAAGCCATAGCTTAGAATACAAAACAAAGAATATAGCTGTAGTTAAAGCCAAACTTCCAGATCCAACTGAACACAAACACCAGATAGGTAAGGAAATCAGGAGTAAAAAGCAAATCCGAGGAAGATTAATCAAAACTAACCCTAAAAGCAATTTTTCAATCAACAAGCCTACCTATATGAGAAGTTCTCAGTTTCTTATTGCTTTACTTGCACATATGGACAGATAACCAAACTTCACAAGATATTTTAAACATGAAAGAGACCATGTCCCCATTAGAAGAGATAGCTTAAGGAATAGAGAAGAATACATTCCTCTTTACTATAAACCTCTAATTTTTATTACTATAAATACTGATTAATTTTTTAACCATACGCATGTTACTTTTGAGTTTTTAAAGATGTTTCAGTGCATTGACTAAGAAAAATAGTTTAATAATGCAACGTGAAACTCAATTCTTATTTACCTTCAGTCAATTCTAATATTCCCTATATAAAGTTAAAACTTCAGACGTTCTTATTAAGCAACCATAAAACATTTATTTCATAAAATAGTAACACCAGTAAAATTAACATTATGTATATATAATCCTTTATCTTCTTAATTCTGTGCAAAAACTTACTTCAAAATGTTAAGACTGAGTGTTATGTATACATAGGTACACAAATATACAAGGGCTGTCCAGAAAATATCCAGCCATGAAACCGTTCTCATTATATTAACAATGGCTGGATTTTTTCTGGACGGTCCTCATATACACCCCAATGCACACATACAGATCTGTTTTAGAACCAGAGTCACTAGCATATTATTATATTATCATGCTATTACCATTATTTTAAATCTATAAATTCAAATAAATTTTAAATCATTTAAATAAATGGAACATACCTCTATGTTCTAGTAATAGAGTATAAAGTCAATAATATATGAAATATTGATTAAATTATATTTTTAAAAACATGTTTAGTTACTTTATAACATATTATTGTAACACATCTCATTCATGATACCAATAAAAGTTAAATGTTCCTAAATAAAAACAATATCTTAAAAGCTCCACTAAAAATCCAAATGCTTCAGAAATGGAAATGAAAAGAAACATTTTATGTTCCAAGGACACACTGTTTCACAGTCTCTCCTTTATCACTTTTTAACCGTTAGGAATGGACGACAAAATGGCTAAAAAAATTTTTAAAGGTAAAGCTTAAAGTGGAAAACATACATGTGTGAAACATCACTATTTAATAATCATTACCATTCAATAAACCATCACAAAAAAACTATAGAATAAACAGTACAACTGAACAGTCCCCAAATGACCCCTTCATACTTGGTAGACACTCATATATCCCCCCACATACAATCTATCTACTGAACAGAGAGGTGATTCATTCCTTTTCTTCCACAAGCTACAATACAAACTATAATGCAAATCATGATCTTCAAAAGCAATAAAATGAGGTCCCCAAATTAGGTAAGAGAGGCATACAATTATAAAAACTGCAAAATACCCATCCAATCCTAATTATACTAAGTTGAAAAAACTCTAAATATAGGTGGCATTAAACTTAATCATACATTATTTATCTGATGATCCACTTCAAAGTCATAAATAAGAAAAAGATGTTCCACGACAGTTACAAATGGATGGTTACATAAAATTTGAAGCACTTCGTCTTCTCTAAAATAAACACAACAAAATAAAACAAAAAAGCAAATGTTATATCTAAGCTATCACACTAATCTAAAGAATTAAGTACAATCAAGAAGATAAAAGTATGCTCCTTTGCAGAAGTATTTAGGAACTATATACAGAAGAAAAGAACAGAACTGTTCCAACACCATCTACTATCTTTATTATTGCTAGTAGTCTATCTTTGACCACCTTCCCCCATGTTATTCCCAACTAGGGCACTTTCATCCACACCTTTGGACCACCAATTACAGATAATGAATTCTAAATCTGCCTCCAGCTACAATCTGTCTCCAGAGTATCAAACCAATTGATATCTCAGAACATCTCCACTTGACTGTCCCATGAAAATTTATAACATAAAATATACCACACTGAACTCATTTCCCATGTGCTCCTCCTGTATACCTATTCTGGTTATTGGTATCATGTTCTAAAACCTGAGTTACCCATTCTATTTCCTCCCCCTCACTAACTGTTTATCAGTCACCAAGTCAAGTCCCATTCTACCTTTAAAAGGATTATCACTTAAATCCATAATCTCCATTCTCAATACCTCTGTCTTAGCTTAGGCACATATGAGTATATTTGGGATTATTACATCTCTCCTCACAGATCTTGCTACCTTCAATCTGGCTCATTCTTCAATCATTCTTTTATATTGCTGCTAAAGTAATCTTTCTAGAATATAACTTGAATCATTTCCACTACTGCTTAAAAACCTTTCAATTATGCAAAATAAAAACCTAAATCCTTAGAAGAATATCCTGTCTCTTGCCATTTCTAGTTTTATTTCTTTCTAATGTCCCATATTAGGTACTAAAAACTCCAAACACATCCTGGAAAAAGTTTCAGTTTCTCACCTCAACACCTCTGCATATGTTATTATTGCCTCTTTCTGGGAAGTCTTTTTCTTGACACTTTCAAGTAACTTTGACGTGCTCAAGACTCAGCATATAAATACTGGTATGTAGACTTCACCTTCCCTCACTACCTCTTTACTCCCATAGCATTTAACAGACACCCTTTCATATTACATTATCATTTATCTATTATATTCCACTAAACTTTGGACACTGAAAGTAAAATACAGTTGTTATTCATTTTTGTGTTCCACAATGCCTAGCACTTGCCTGGCAATAATAAGTGATCAATAACTATTTATAGAATGTTTAATCCTTTTTGCTTTTTCCAGAAACAGAGCTTCCACTATAAATATCCTCCAACAGACACAAAGCAAAGCAACTACTTAAGAAAAACAACAGAAACCACTTAAGAAAGGAACAGACATAAATGGGACAGAATATGGAAAATTTAAACAGTCTCTTCAAAGCAGCTCCTGAAAACTGTTTTTTATTGTGTGTCATATTCTATCACAACTATGTTTTACTGCCTATTTAATCTCCAATGCTTATTCTGATTTTTCAGAAAATAAATGGTAAGAAATTCTTCTCCCCACAGCTGGGTGGGCACAAAGAGGAAAATGGAAAGCATTAGCTAAATCAGCTATACTTCAAAACTTGTAGTTAGCATTTTAAAAATGTCATAAAAGTAAGACCCCTGATCTACCCAGCCCCCAATTCCACTTCTAATGGTTGCCTCCTAAAAGGCTTGGGGATAAGATTAGAATGAATATTTTACCAACCAGTTATTAGATTCCCAAAAATCTCTTCTTGAACTTATATTTTTTCTCTTATGGTAAGATAACTTCACTATTTACTCTGTAAAAATGCATTTGCATTTTTATCCTTAAGCTAAAATAAAATACTTTCCTCCTACCTTCCTCCAGTGGTCCTTGAACAGAAACTCCCCCAGCTAAATTCGCTCTAATATCTGTCACAGTTTTCTGTGATCACAGATGAAGGGAATAAAAAACTCACCTCCTAATACTGGAGTTTCTAACATTCCTGATCCTTCCCCTTTCTTTTCTCCAGTAGTACCCATATTCGACTTTGCCTTTTAAAGTAAAACAAATCCAGAACACATTTTCAAGTTCATAAGTTCATTTTAGAAGTATGTGAGAGAACCCAGAGATCAAACTCCATAGTACAATAAGTCCACAATTATGTCACTCTCAATTAGCATGCTATAAGCATAAGCATCAAGCTTAAATAATAATCAGATAACGTGTACCAAACAGAAATCCATGCCACAACTAGTAGCATTAGGTATAACAATCATACATTAAATGTTTTAAAAAAGACAAATGGGGGGATGCCAGGATAGTTCAACAGTTGAGCACTTGCCTCACACAATTGCGAGGTCCAGGGTTCGATTTCTGGCCCCAGCCCGTGCAAACCCATATGATGAACTGCAATGCAACTGATAACCACCAGGATGGCACAGCAGTGAAGGTGCCTGCCTCCTCTGTGGTAAGCCCCCAGTTCAGTTCCTGCCCCGTGTGGCCCCACATCCACTTGTGTGGAATGAAACCATGTCACAGCTAACGATGTACAACTATGGAGACTGCTCTGGGCCCTCACCCCATCTCTCTCGCTCTCCCCTTTTCTCAAACAATAAAATAAATCTTATACACACACACTTAAAGGGGGGAAAGCGACTTAGAAGGCTGAAAGGTATCACTCTGGTATCACTGCCCTAGCCAAGTTTTTCTCCCCTCCAAGTCACTAGAATCTTCTCTAGCCCTCATCCTTGGAAAAAAGAAACTGGATCTCGTGCTAGAATTCACCTGACCCCTTCTAACTTCCAGGCTTAGACTGAACTGCCTTGCAACTTCAAGAATGATTTTATCAAATTGTTTGATCACTAGATTCAAACTGATCTTTGTAGGGAAAGCTGGGATGGCTCAGCGGGTTAAGCGCTCGCTTTGAAGCCCTGGGGACAGAGGATCGAATCCTGGCCCTGGCCCATGAGGACCCACATGCTGAACTGGGGTGTGCCCCCAGTTCAGTTCTTGCCGGGACCTATGTAGGAGGCTCCCAGCCCAGTTCTGCCCTGCGCAGCCCTGTGCCCACCTGTGGAGTGAAACTATATGAAAAAACTAATGTCAACTGTGGAGACTGCTCTGGGCCCTCCCACTTCTCTCTGTTTCTCTCTGTCAAAAATCAATAAAAATAAATCTTAAAAAACAAATAAACAAACTGATCTTTGCCCAGAGGCCAACTCATTAACTACAGGGACCTAGCCTCATGGAGTACACTTTTCTTCATTCAAAACAACTGAGTAAAAATGCCAGATCAATAATAGGGATGATGGGATATTTCCCTACAGAAACATTTCTAACTAATAAATTCAGAAGGAATGTGGGAAACAAAATCATCATTGGAACACAATGGTGAGAGTCACCAATGAATGCTAAAAATTAATTGGCAAAGTTTAAAGAAAAAACAAAACAGGATCTATGTATAGCCTCAGAGTATTTCCTCCCAATATGCATGAATTTCAAAAGGGAAAATAGTAACTTTATAGTACAGAAACCTGGCAGGTATCACCTTAACCATGTGATCACGGTTAACATCACCAGTAAGAAGTCAATTGATATAATGTGTCCTCTGACATGATGTGTTGCGAAGGGCACATAAACTTGCGGTATCCTTCTCAATATGCATATCAGTCTAATCAAGAGAGCAGATCACACAAACCTAAATTGACAGACATTATACATAATAACTGACAAATACTTTTCAAAAAAGTGTCAAGGACACTTTTAGTGGAAATACAGACAAAATGTGAAGAAAGCCAGTAGTTAATCGTACTGTAGTGATGTAAATTTCTTAATTTTGGTAATTGCACCAATTTACATTAACCAAAGTTACCGGGTAATGTAAAATGCCAGCATAAGGAGAAGCTGTGTATAGGATGTATACTCTGCACTATCCTTTCTGACTCTGCACTATCTTTCTAACTTTTCTAAAAGTCTAAAATTATTTCAAGAGTTAAGAAAAAAAAAGCTGAATTGCTAATACCAAGCCTCCCTAGGTTAATGAACACATTGTTATTTACCCAATTTTTTTATGCCTCTCTCTATTCAAGCCTATTACCAAATTATTCTGAGTTCCTATTCTTTCCCTAAAAAGGTTCCAAGTTCTGAAGACATTTCAAAGTGCTCTTACTTCTTCCCAACACAAAGCTAGACTCTCCTTCATTTCCTGCCACAAAACCGACCTGGCTTAAAAGATGTCATTTAACAAACACCTTAATATATTACAGTTTCACTGTAATTAACAATTTACAAAATGCTTTTAAATACATTTATGCACAGAAATTTAGAGGTGAATTTTTTTTTGTTTTTGTTTTTGACAGAGACAGAGACAGAGACAGAGAGACAGAGACAGAGAGAGAACCGAACTGGGGGAGCTCCCCAGCTCAGCACATGGGTCCACAAGGGCCAGGGCCGGGACCCCATCCTCGGTTCCCGGCACTGCAAAGCGAGCGCTCAACCCACTGAGCCATCCTGGCCTCCCCAAGGTGAATATTTTAAGTACTGATATTTTACAAATTAGAAAATAAGACTAGGAAAATTAAGTGATCTGACAATAAATGCCAGAAACTGAATCTCATTTTTCCGACTCAAAGATCAAGTTACCATATTAAGATACCAGCATGCATTTAAAAAATCTCAACTTCCCTGGCTCCAGGCAGGCTAATTACATCTAATACACATAATGTATAGGTAGATTCTAAAGTTCACTATTGTCCTAAAACACCCCTCTTGCAAGTTTCAATGATTCTACAATCAAAAATACTGGGATTCTGTGTAAAGGTTCTGCATGCACCCTAACCATAACTTTTATGATTTTTTTTTTTAACAGATTTCAGTCATCTCTTTTTCAGCCATCAACTGTTCTGGCTTAAGAATCACTTACCTCCCTTCTTATACCAACACAGCTCCCTGTTTTCATATACCCGAGTTGTCCTCTAATCTCTCAATTCCATTTGGTTCTTGATATTTGCAAATCAGAACTAGGGGCAGTACTGTAATGCCTCCCAACCCAGGAAATACTCTGAATATCTTTTTTCCTTAACTCAAAAAAAAGAAAAAAAAAAAAAAAGAGTGGGGGGCGAGGGAGGGTTCAAAGAGGGCTAAACCCTAAGGCATGTGTCTGTATAAGATTTAGTGCAATGACGCAGAGCAATGTAACGAAGTAACGTGACTTGAGCCTTAGGGTAAACCAACTTTCACCTGACTTAACTCTGACCAGCATTTTTCTCTTTCACAATCTTAACTGATTTTTGTTATCAAACTGATGACATTATCAAGACTCAAAGAGCACTGAGATTTTCAGAAACAGTAATTATGGAAACAAATTTGTAAGTCTGAAAACTAAGTAATGAGAAAATTATTAATACCGGTAGGTGCTTGCTACATGCAAAGCATGGGCGGGGAGAAGCTGCTAGGTGGTTAAGTTCTTTGAGCACCTGACAGCGATTTATTCGCTATTGTAACCTCCCACCCTCACCCCTCCAGTGCCCGGAAGGGGCAAGAGCTCAAACAGTGGAACTGAACTGCAGACCCTGATGTGATGGGATCTGCTCCACTGAGGAACCCGTGGGAGAAATACATGGGACGGGATGTAACTTTGACAAGTATTGTTTGACAAGCTTTGCGCTGTTTAATTCATACGGGACAGGCTGCCATGGGTCTGATCCCGTGTGGGGCCCGGGGAAACCGGTCGGGACAGTGATCGGTCTCTTTCTGGGGCAAACCAGGACACCCCTGAGGGACTCCAAAGGTCTGGGGCGAAGTAAAGGGGGCAGTCACTTGCCTCCCATTCCTGCAAGAAACGCTGGGCCTCGGCAGAACCGACCGTCTTATGTCTCCTAAATTCGTCCTTCACGTACTGGTCCCCAAGGGTTTTGAGGTCTGGGGGCAGAGCCCGGTGCAGAAGCAAGATGCGCCGATACAAGGCCCGGACACGCGAGACGTGCACGGCCGACATAACGCTGCGCGTGGCTCACAGACCGCGCCTGCGCAGAAGGCCGGGGCGTCCCCGCGCCGCTAAGTAGCTGGCTATTAGCAGGCCGGAACTCGGGCGGAAGAGGGCGCTCGACCTTCATCCGCTTTGGTCCGCTCTACTATCAGGACCTTCCGGAAACTGGAGCTGAAGTGGCCGCGTAAAACTGGCCCTTCCGGATCGGCAGCGGCGGGGGCGTGGCTTTCGTGGAATCGCGCCAGGGCCGTGAGTGTGCAAGGGTTGCATCCGGGACAGAGAGTTCTCAGAACAGAGGTCTTGCGTGGGCCAGTTGTCACCCCTCAATCACACTCCATAATGTTCTACATTAACCTTCCCTCCTCAGAAAGACCTCAAGAAATCTTCGTAAACATCAGTCTCCTCCAGGAAGCCTTCCATGGGTAGCTGGACCCACTTAGGGCATTTCACAGTGTTCCTGCTTTCCGCGAGAGGGATACAAGTAGGATTAATCTCTCCATTCGCAAGCCCACCAACCCGTGCACTTTCACAGTGCTGTGCTTCTGATTTGTCCCCTGAAAGCATGGCCTTTTTCATGTAACTCAAGTGAGCCCTGAGCCAGTTTTTGTCAAATATGGCTGCAGAAGAATCATTAGGAAGCATTTCAAAAATATTATATCCAGGCTCACAATCCTAAAGATTCTAATTAAAGGGTCTGAGATGAAAAAGTGGACTCTGGCTGTTTACAAACCTCCACCTTTTGCAAAGGTGATGCTGAGAGTATTATGACCGATTTTCAAAGTTGGTAGCAACTTGGTTCTTTCCCATCACACCTTTGGTCCTACAGCAAATTGTGATGTCTCCACCAAAAAAATATATGCAGAATTTGACCATTTCTCACTATTTTTTCTACCTTAATTGTCTATATTAAGGTGGCTTCTTGTGTTCCTGCTTCTGGCTATGACCAGCTTTGGTCATCATCCACTCCTCTACTCAACAAAATGCTGCAGTGTCTTCCCATCAGAGTCTCTCCACTTTTTAACTCTTTAAATTTTCTCCTGCTGTTCTATCCCTAGTTGGACAGTTCCAGCCACACTCACCTCTAGTTCCTAGTTCATCTTTGAATATGACAAGCACACTCCCAATGGAGAACTGAGGGCCTTGGCACCTGCTGTTTCTTCTGCTTGGGATGGCCTGCCACACATACCTTCTTGGCTAACACCTTTAGTTTACTCAGCTCATTACTTTAGGACCCCTTTTAGTGAGACCTTCCCTAGTAACTGCATTGGAAACTGCAACATCACCATGCCAAGAACTCCCTAAGCTCTCTATCTACTTTATTTTTCTTATAACACTTTCATGATTTACTTATTTGCTTATTTTCTGTTCCCCACCACCACCACCCTAGAATACAAATTCCATGAGGGCAGGGATTTTGTGATTTTAAGAATATCAAGTGACTCATGACCTGCTGGTGATGAAGAGGCAAGAATATGGGAATTTGTTTAATTTCCTCACAAACTCACGAACCCCAGACTTTTTTGTTTGTACAAACTTATTTCTATTTGGATTTTTTGTTTGTTTGTTTTATTTTGGTTTGTTTTGGTTTGGTTTTTTTAGGTGTGCGTTCTTTGAAATACAAAGACACACAACCCACTACCAAGGGCAGGGACTTACTCATTTTAATATCCTATTTAGGGCCTACCACAGTGCCTTACAAAATAGTAAGCACTCTAATATTTATTACCTTGAATGGACTTTTTCATTTTGCTTAAATTTAGAAAAAATTATTTGCTTAAAAGAGCACAGAACATTTAAAAATGAATTTAGTTTGGTATTATGACAAACCACACTAATAGCAAAAATTGAATAGTAGTATAGTTATTTATTTCAAAAAAATTTTCCTAACCAGACTTCATCTCGTAATATCCCTGTAAATTGAAAGTTAATTTCTTGTCCCAGTTTACTTTTTTCTGGTTTACTTTGGGGTTAAAGTATATGTATAATAAATACTTCATTCAGAGTCAAAGCTCTTAGAAAAATGTGGGGGTGGGAACATTCTGCTGGAATGCTGGGATAGCTCAGCAGGTTGAGTGCCTGCCATGAGGTCACAGGATCGAATCCTGGCCCCAGCCTGTGCAAACCCTTATATTGAACTATGATGTCGCTGGTAACTGCCAGGATGGCAGGGGGGATGGCATGACAGTGAACATTCTCACCTCCCATGTGGGAGGCCCCTAGTCCAGTCTCCCCCCCCCCAACATGGCCCCACATTCATCTATGTAGAATGAAACCATGTCACAACTAATGATGTGCAACTGTGGAGACTGCTCTGGGTCTCTCTCTCTCTCTCTCTCTCTCTCTCTCTCTCCTCTCACAAACAACAAAATAAAAATTTTTTAAAAGTCATTCTGCCAATGATTTAATTAAAAAGTAACAATAAAATAAGTAATTCTGTCTAAAGGGAGCAGAAAATGTCTCCAATTGGTCAATCAATGTTCTGAAATGGCAAATGGTGGGTAAGAGAGAACCCAAGATATAGTGTCGTAGCTAAGCCTTGAGGTGAGAAATTAAACAGTAATAGTAAGAATGATAGATGACCCTTATTTATGTTTTTTAATAGCCTGAACCGTGAGTTACATCTTGTGGAAAAAAAACTTTCTCTGTTCCTTTGACCTTCTAATTTAGGCTGCCCAGTATTTCTCTTGTGGTTAAGACAGCTATGAACGGAAAATAATATCTGCATTATACTCCTTGTCATTCATCCAGATGAGTACACTTCATGCAGAACTTTTCTTTATCCTTCCTCCATGTGTTTCTCTCTACTGTGTGTTATTCAACAGATCACTCAACCACCCTGTGCCTGGGTTAGGTAATTCTCACTACCTTCCAACTCTACTAGTCTAATCATGATTTCTCCCAGATTTCCTCCAAATTTTTCTGTAAAAGTAGAAGTCAATACATATCCACTTTGAAATAATTGCTTTGAAAAGATTTTGTTTAAAGTTCTCAAAACTTTATGTGGATCACGTCACCTGAGCCTTTACGGGCACACAAAATATAACTACAATGTACCCATACCCACAGGAAAGATCAGCATAGCAATTGCACAAATAGAGATGGGAGAAGCTGCTAGAGAAATTTTTTTTTAAGATTTATTTTTATTGTTTTTGACAGAGAGAGACAGAGAGAAGGGGGGAGGGCCGGGGCAGTCTCCATAGTTGCATGTTCATTCGTTTTCTACATAGTTTTCATTACAAAAGTGGGTGCAGGTCTGTGCAGGGTAGGAACTGGCTGGGGGCCTCCTGCATAGGAAGTATGCCCCCTTGAGCCGGAGGCCTCCCACAAGGGAAGCATGCCTGGGGTGGGAGTGGAACCACGGGCCTCCCCCATAGGAGGCTTGCCCCAGTGAGAACCAAACTGGGACCACACCCCAGTTCAGCTTATAGGTCTGCACGGGCCAGGGCCAAGATTCGATTATCGGGCCGGGTCAATCCTTGGAGCCCGGGGCTGCAAGATGAATGCTCAAGCTGCTGAGCCATATGGCATCCTGAGAAACTTTTTAATAAGGAGAGAGAAAACTTCCAGGTCAAAAGATAGAGAGGAATCAGTGAATAAGAAAAAACAAACTGAAAGGAAGAGAAAAGAAACACTTGTATGCAGCATAATAAATTGTTATTTTGTATTATACCTTAGTCTTTAGTATGTTGAAAGTATGACTTGCAAATAATGTTAAAGCTTTTTCCACTACAGCAGAGTCAGAAAGGATTGATGAATGGGAATGGCTGGTGGTGAAAGTCTTGGAAACATTATGTCGTTAGATATGGAAACAACCCGCCCACAGGTTTGGCTTTGGGGCACAAATGATTCCGTTTTGAATTTATGGTTACCTAAATTCCAAATTTTAAATCATTGAGGACAGTGAAAAGTAAAACCCTGAGACAAGATACATCTTTGACCTAAACAACTTTCACATGCTTAGAGGCCTGGAGAGGAAAACAACCTTGACTTAACTGTGGTAACTACGTGTGAACCCCAGACAACACCAGAAATGGTCTGTCACTTTCCACCTTGTCTTGAAGTTCCAAATAGGAAAGGAATATCACTACATGAGGTGAAAATGTAAAAAGGAAGGTGTTCGTTAAACATTCGTACTTGGTATCTGAAGAGTTCTCATTATTGAAATGCAAGGGTAAGAAAGCCAATAGTCTCAAAAACCAAAATTTTAAGCTTAAAGATAACTGTTCAAGGAATAAGAAAAGCAAATAAATCCGTGGAAAGTCTATTCTTTGAGAGTTGGTTTGGAAAACACCAAGTATTTATTCAGTACATTGCTGACTTGATGAAGCATGTTATATAAGAAATATCAAAGAGAAACCAAATATGTTTGTACCTGGAGAGAAAGATACAACTATAAAAGATGTTATAAGTGTTTACAATTTTTTTAACTTGGCTTTTTTTTTATTTTTAATTACAGTTGATGTACAATATTATATTAGTTTCAGGTATACAACATAGTGATTAGACATTTATATAACTTATGAAATAATCACCCCAATAAATCTAGTACCAAGCTGACACCATATACTTATAACAATATTATAGACAATATTCCCTATTCTATACTATACACATCTATGATTATTTTGTAACTACCAATTCGCAATTCTTACTCCCTTCCCCTTTTACACTTATCCTCCCAACCCCCTTCCCGTCTTGCAGCCCACAAATGTTCTCTGTATCTATGAATTTGTTTCTGTTTTGTTTGTTTATTTTGTTCTTTAGATTTTACAGATATGTGAAGTCATATGGTATTTGTCTTTCTCTGTCTGATATACTCTTCTCAGCATATTACCTTATAGGTCAATCCATGTGGGTACAGATGGCAAGATTTCATTATTTTTGTGGCTGAGTAATGTTTCATTGTATGTAAGTATGACCTCTATTTTACCCATTCCTCCATTGATGGACACTTAGGTTGCCTTCATGTCTTGGCTATTGTAAATAATTCTGAAATGAACAAATATAGCATATATCTTTTCAAATTAGTGTTTTGGGTTTCTTTGGATAAATACCCAGAAGTGGGATTGCCGGGTCCTTCTTTGTGTCTTATTATAACCTTTGCTTTAAAGATGATTTTGTTTGCTCTAAGTATTGCTACCCCAGTTTTTTGCAGGGGAGTCTTCCACTTGCAGAAATTTCATTCCCCTTGGGCCCTTGTCAGCCACCTAAGGGCACTCTTCTCTCTCTCTGATCCATGCTCCCATACTCACTGCCCTCACCTGTCTGCTCACTGCTCCTAGTACTTATTTCTTCCAGGTGTGGTCTGTTCTTAGAATCACTCTCATCTCTTGCTAGCAGTACCCTTCTACTCACCTTTAGGGCTAAATTTTCTTTTCCAAGGAGATCCCATCTACTCTCCCTTTCTCAGGGATTCCTCACCATTTCTGAACCATCATGAATTACACTTGTTTTTCCAGTCACTCTCTTCAAAGTCATTAGTCATTTGCTTAGGTTCACACATCTACTCTCTCCTGAACATCTAGAAATTCCATCTTTTGCTCTCCACACGTTTGTACTGTCCAGGTGATCCCACCTCTAGGGCCCTATTACCTCTGTGGTTTCAGCTGGCTTTAGTTATTTCGTCCCCAAATGTGGACACACCCAAAGGCTCAGTCCAAATAACAGCCCTCTTGTCAGCTCCCTTGTCTTGTCTCACTGTCCCAGCAATTGCTAACGCTCTGCTGCCCCCACCTGGCCAAGCCCATTCTAACCACTTCAGAGGCCCTTACCTGGAAAAATGCCAAGACATCTTACCAAATTGCACACTTCTCCTCACCTCTACAGCTTCAGCCTTCCTCTCGAACTAACCACTGGATACGTTCAAATGGGATGTCCTGTCATGCCTTCAGACTGTGTGTTCCAATTTAACTCGTCATTTCTCTCCAAAGAACTCTCTCTCTCTACACCATTCTTCACCTTACCTAAACTCAGAATTCAGGAGGTATCTGTTGACTCTTCCTTCTGTTCATACATCTTGTTACTTAGAAATTCTTGTTAAGACTCTCTTTGTAGATCAGTCACTTTTCCACCATGTTATTGAACCACCTCCTAGACTCTGTATTTCTCATTTAAATGATTGCAACAGTCTTCTAATTGGATTCTTTCCCTTTCTTCACAGCCTTCCAAAGCTTTCCCAAACATTGTCTTCAGGGGTAAGTCTGAGTCTCTGGTATATAAAATTGGATGAAAAACTACATTCTAACCAAAGGCAAGACTTGCAACTCAGCTAGTATTCATCTACCTTTTTATTATATTATACACATATAAAAGTATATTTTCATTATAATACACAATTGTATAGTATACATTTTTTTAATTGAAGGAAAAATTCTAAATGATAAATTCAAACAAAGACTTCAACTTCTTAATGACATTATACTTTTAATAACAGAAAGCAAAAGTAGGTAAATATATAAACAAATGCAAAAAATAAATGACAAGGGAAGTCATTCCTCTTCCCCCAAAATGAGAATAAGTTCACAATATGTATTTTTCATGCTCACAAATTTAAGGTGACTAAATTACATTTATATTTAGCTAGATTCTAGCTCTGCCATTTTTTAAATATGTGATCTTGGACTAGTTGTGTAAGCTCTCTGGTTTAAGTTTCTTCACTTTAAAATGACAATATTATGCACCTCAAAAGCTTCTTGTTCATTTTAATGGTTTAATATGTAAAAATAATTCAGATTAGTTAGTCTGTAGCACATAGGAAGTGCTGATTAGTGTTAGCAATGATGATGATGATGTAAACTGATAGCCAGTAGAAATTGCATTTCTTTTTAATATTTTTTTATTTTTCAATTACAGTTAACATATAATATTAGTTTCAGGTAGACAACATGGTGGTTATATATTTATATAACTTACAAAGTGATCACCCCAATAAATCTAACACCAATTTGATACCATACATAGTTATTAAAATATTATTGACTATATTCTTTATGCTGTACTTTACATCCCCATAACTATTTTGTAACTACCAATTTGTACTTTATCTCTTCCCCCTTTTCATTCATTCCCCCCACTCCCCTCCCATCTGGCAACTCTCAAAATGTTCTCTGTATCTACAAGTTTGTTTTTATTTTGTTTGTTCTTTAGATTCCACATATAAATAAAATCATACCATAAGTATTTGTCTTGCTGTGACTTACTCCACTCAGCATAATACCCTCTAGGTTCATCCATGTTGTTGGAGATGGCAAGATTTTGTTCTTTTTATTGCTGAATAATATTCCATTGTGTTTAATATCACCTCTATTTTATCCATTTTTCCATTGATGGACACTTAAGTTGCCCTCATATCTTGGCCATTGTAAATAATGCTGCAATGAACATATAGATGTATATGTCTTTTCAAATTAGTGTTTTGGGTTTCTTCAGATAAATACCCAGAAGTGGGATTACTGGTTCCTTCTTTGTCTCTTTTTACAGCTTTTGTTTTAAAGACTATTTTTGTTTGGTATAAGTATTACTACCCCAGCTTGTTGTTGTTGTTGTTCTCTTTGTCTTTAAACTTTGACACTTTAATTATTGCGTGTCTTGCTGTGGGCCTCTTTGGGTTCATCTTGTTTGAAACTCTCTGCACTTCCTGGGCTTGTATGTCTATTTCTATCACCAGTTAAGTAATGTTTTCTATCATTATTTCTTCAAATAGATTTTCAATTCCTTGCTGTCTTTTCTCCTCCTGGTACTCATATGATGCAAATGTTGCTACACTTGATGTTGTCCCATAGTCCCCTTTCAAACGCCTTTATTTTTTGCATCTATTAGTTTGTTTGTTTTTTCCTTCACTGTCCTGATTGGGTATTTTCTGCTACCTTATTTTCTAAATCTCTGATTCAATTCTCTGCTTCATCTTCTCTACTGCTGATTCCCTCAAATATATTCCTCATTTCAGTTATTGTATTTTTCATGTCTAATGGTTCTTTTTTTATTTTTTTCCATCTCTGTTTTTGTTTTCTCTCTTTATTGACATTCTCCCTGAAATCATTGAACATCTTTATAACTAGTGTTTTGAACTCTGCATCTGGTAGGTGGCTTGTCTCCATTTTGTTTAGTTCTTTTTCTGGAGCTAATGTTCTGTTTTTTTATCTGTGACATGTTTTTTTGTTTCCTCGTTTTGGCTGCCTCCTTGTGTTTGTTTCTGTATATGAAGTAGATCTGTTATGCCTCCCCATCTGAGTGGAGTGGCCTTACGTAGTAGGTGTCCTATGGAGCCCAGTGGCACAGTCTCCCTGGTCACCTAAGCCACGTGTTCCAGGGGTGTTGTCTCTTGTACGTGTTGCATGTATTTTTCTATTGTATTTGAGCCCTGATTATAGTTGGCTCATCAATGGGAGGAATTAATCCTCAGGCCAGTTGGTTATGATGACTGACCCTGCCTACAATTGGAGGAGCTATTGTGCAAGGGCTTACCCCAAAAGCTGGATTTTTCTTTAGCAGGGCTCTAGTGCTTGCCCAGTCTGCCCTTTGGTATGTCATCCTTGGTGACATACCAAGGTGACTGGGAGATGCTCCAGGCTCAATCTGAAGATAGCCACTGGGCATGCAAGCCCCAGGTCCTCCTGAGAGGGGCACCACCACAGGCCAAATTTAGCCACAGCCTGTGCCCTTCCCAGGCCACCTGGAATGAGCCACAAAGCAATCTGTACATGACCACCACTCACCCTGGTCTTGGAGGTACCTCGAGAGGCTAAGCCATGAACTGAAGTTGGCTGCCACCAGTGCCAAGTTTAGGGCTGCTCAGCAAGTGGTAGGAGAACATACCAAGGCCAGATGCTGGTTGTTTGGGGTTTGTGAACCTTTGACAACATTTAGGAAAGTATGCAGCATGAGCTAAGACATGCTCTTTGTATGAAAAGCCACTGGAAGTGGTTTGGTGGGGTCCACAAGCTGAGTAAAGTGGGATCTCAGTGAATCAACAGATCAAGGCAAACAATGTCAGCTAGGTTGGTAGAGACTCGGATATGGTGTTTGCCTAAGTCTGCAAGCTGGGAGGCCGTGAGGGCCCAAAGGAACAAGGCTTCTGCCAGCACGTCTGTCTGGGAAAAAGCTGCCCCTCCAGCCCTTGCCCTGAAGCCAGAAAAGTCAATTCCTCCTTATATGTCATGGCCATTTTGGAGCTTCTGCCCCAGTGCTGGAGTTCAGAGCGAGTGAGTCCAACAGTGAGTAAGTCCATGCACAGGTCCTTTAGGAGAAGTGCCTGGGACTGCAGCTGCCCTTGTCTCTCTCAGCCATAGTCTCTGTTGGTTTTTACAATCAGAAATTGTGAGGACTTCTCTTCCTGGCACTGGAACCCTGGACTATGGAGCCCAATGTGGGGCTGAGACCCCTTGCTCCTCAGGGGAGGCCTTCATAGCTTAGATATCCCTCCCAGTTTTGGACCACCATACATGGTTTGGGACCAGCCCTTTCTGTATCTCTGTTCTTGCTACCAGTCTCTATGTGGCTTCTTCTGTATGGTATGTCTTTAGTGGTAGCACTTCTGTTCAGCTACACTTCAGACACTTTTCAATGATGGTTGCTCTATATTTTAGTTGTAATTTTGATGTGGTTGTGAGAGGATGCAAGTACAGTGTTTCCCTACTCCACCATCTTGACCAGAAATCCCCTGAATTTCTCATTTTAAGAAGTTTTATTTCCACTTTAGAATGTACCATTCATCTTAGATGTATGAAACTTAAATTAACTTAAAGGATGAAATGCAATTACACTGTGAATACCTAAATTTAATCAGAGTTTATACCTGAGCCTCTACTTTACAGAAGCATAATGGCTTTCTTTTGAGCAACCAGAATAATGTGTTCTTGAGGTGATAATCTCTTATAAATATGGATTGAGTTTACCAATTCAAGATAAATCCTGCAGTATCTGGATAGACTGTCAGAATCAGTGATAGAAACAGAATATTTTAGTCTTGGACTTATGTTGTGAAATCACTTGAATTCCTGTTACTCATTCTGGCTGAGAATGATTTTGAAAAAATAGGTGAAAATTAGTGTTTAGTTTCTGCCTACCATTCTATAGCCATGATGATGAGGAAGGAGGATCATTTATCTATGGAATAAAGAGTGGGACCTTGATAATTCTGGAAATGATATTATTCTGAACCAGCAACTTCTTTAAAATTATTTTCAAGGTTGGTTGCCTTAAGAGTGTTTTAAAAAAAATGTTCTTTTTTCATAAAATGAGATTTGGGAAACAAATGATTACAGTATTTCTTTTAAAATATCACAGAGTTCTTGGAATTAGGATCAAATTTTAGAACAAATGATAAATTTATCTTAATTACTTTGTTTAATTGAACCTCATATGGTCTTTTGGGTAGTTCAATAACATTCTTAAGAGATGAGATTATTTAAAAATAGATATATAATGGAATTATAGCCTTTCTCATGAATGTCAGAACATATAAAACCAGTAATAAAATATACATTTCTAAGTTAGGTCAAATAAGCTCTATATTAACAAAATTTTTAAAAAGAAGAGCATAAGTCTGTACTTCTTTTATGGATATATGGTGAAATTATAGGCTCTCCCAAAAGCTGTCAGAATAAACGTTCTATACAGAGTCTACTTTGCCACATAAAGTTGTTCACAACTACCCAACTGAAGTATGTTCATAAGTATAAAATAAATCCATTTCATGATATCTACCGGTAATTATATCCAGAATCATCTTAATTAAATTCAAACCAAATGAAAAGGGAGAGTCTTAATGAATTATGTAGTGATTCTTCATTTTTATTCTATTAATATTTTGCAGGCTCCTAATTGAGTCCATAAAAGGCTGCTGAAGAGACCTAAGAAAGAATCTAACCTGAGCACACAGAATGTTTTCCATAGTCTTTCTAGTGGAGAACCTATACAATGTATCAAAAAGATGGGCCTCAGGGAAGTATGATTTGTCCAGTAGTCAAATGTACCCTAAATTGGCTCTTCTCAAAATGTAATGTGCTCACTAATCACCTGGGTATCTTATTAAGGTGCAGAATCTTATTCGGGTGGTCTGGGGAGTGCCCTGAGATTCTGTGTCTCTAACAAGCACACAGGCGATGCCAATGCTGCTGAACCACAGAGCACACTTTAACAAGTAAAGTCTTAAAACATAAATTTGAATCATAAGCTAACAGAAAATGACATTTTACTTTGCCCAAATTCATCTTCTTGTTCAGATATATATAATGTGGATATTTGGGGTGCCTTGTAAATGTTTCAAATTTCTCAAAATTGAAGTACCATTTAAAATACTTTCATTGCTCTCAAAACAAGTGTTAGTTGAAGTAAAAAGAATAAAGAATTACTCTTTAAATAACAATATCATTGGAAAGGATAACATAAATCATGAAGAGCAGGGAAGAGCAAAAATAAGTCTAGAGTATAATAATCTTTGAGTTCAAGAGCCAAGGCACGAAGGAAAGGAAAGTACAAGCAAGGGCAAATCAGTCCAGTGAAGGAAGTACTGTCTACAGGTGGGGCTTGCCTAGCCTCAGTAGGTAGCTATTGTCTGGGGGGGGGGGCTTCAACATATAAATTTGAATTGAGTGTTTCCAAAAGAAAATTATTTCATTAAAATTATTTAGCTCATTAAGATATTAACAAGTA
>PVKE010006426.1:0-30888 GCA_004027555.1 Craseonycteris thonglongyai | reverse complement strand
ATATAAGAAACATATAAATGCAGACTTCTGCGGTTTCCTTGGCAAGTCTACAGCACTCAGTCAATCCACTATAATATCATTTTGTTTGCTTTTTCCCCTTAATTAAGTTTTTAAAGTTTCCTTAGCTCTCTGTGTGGCTGCTTCAGCCTAGGCAGCCGGGTTTGTGGTGAAGGGTTAGGAAAGCACATACCAGCCCCTCTCACCCGTCCTGGGAGCCTAATCGTACCTCCTGTGCAGCTAGATAGGAAAGCAGATGAGACAGGAGGGGAAAACATCCCAGCTACACAATAAGCACCCTTCATAGGAACTGCCTTATAGCATACTTAAGAAAAGCTCATTATTTTCCTAGAATATTGACAGAGTGAGGGACATTCAAAACTCTTCAAGTATGTTGCGAGCCCTCCCAGGCTTGTGGAAAACAAAGCTAGCAACAGTTATATGATGCCAAAGTACAAAAATATTTCTCTGACCCCAGTGCTATCTATGTTCACCCTTGGTCCCTGGAGTGGAGGCTCCTCTAAAAGCCATTTTTGGAGGCTGCAATCATGTCTTAGCAAATTAACCAATATGGGGACAATCAATATATAGGCCTCAAGCTTCTCTCTTCCTTCTGTTAAAGCCTCAGCAAAGCAGGCAAGGTTTGACTCATGGGCACATGCTATCTAAATTACAACGCTGCATGGCCTCTAAACCTTGTGAGTTCTGTCTGCCTTTTTGTTTTCGATTCTGTTTTAGTTTTAGTTTAATATGAATTAGACCTTAATTGAATGCAGTTAAATTTGAAAGTGAAAAGGAACATAAGCATAAAATAAAGCTATACGTTGATACAGCAGACTGCAAACATGTGTGATTAAGCAAATGGTGATTCACATAAGATGCAGGTAATGTATTTGCACGTCTTTTACATCTTAAGACTACAGCAGAGAAAAAAATTGAGTAAGTTCGTGTAGTATTCTTTAATTTATGCTTTTTTTTTCCTCCAGGTTATACTTAGGTTAAATAAATTTAAATGTATGTATGAACAAAGATATACACATAAAAAAGCCTGGAAGAAATACACCAAAATGTGTATTATCTCTGAAAAGATAAATTAGGTGATTTTTTTTATTGGTTTTTTTGTTTATTTGTTTGTTGGTTGGTTTGTTTGACAGAGAGAGACAGGGAGAGACAGAGAGAAGGTGGAGGGCCCAGAGCAATCTCCATAGCTGACAGCGTTAGTTTTCCATATAGTTTCACTCCACAGGTGAGCGCGGGGCTGCACAGGGCAGGAACTGGGCTGGGAGCCTCCTGCATAGGCCCTGGCAAGAACTGAACTGGGGGCACACCCCAGTTCAGCATATGGGTCCACCAGGGCCAGGCCCGGGATTCGATCCTTGGGCTCTGGGGCTGCAAAGTGAGCGCTTAACCCTCTGAGCCATCTCAGCTTCCCCAAAATTAGGTGATTTTAAAAGTTTTTCCTTGACGATTTTCTTCTCTCCCTACCCCAAAATTTTTGAGCCTTTTTAAATAAAATCAAACAGGAAAAAACTATACTACAAACGGAAACATAATTGATTTTTCTTGTTGACATTTATTCTACGTATTTTATATAAATTTCTTAAGTCAGTCATTTAGTACAATTTATTAAGAATGTCCTATGTACCAGGCACTGTGCTTGGCATTGGACATGCACTAATATATATATATATATATATATATATATATATATATATATATATATATATATACGTTTCTATCAAACATCTAGCCAAATGCTCTTCATTGACTTATGAAAAGGCATTAGAAATACAGGTTCCATGTCACTCCTGCTCCTCTACTAAATGTCTCCTTATTCTTCACCTTTCTTTAATGTCACTGAGAATAGAATTACTCTAAGCAAGATGTTATCACTTTGTTTGATCTTTAGTGAAAGGAATGTCACTTGATGTTACCTGGGCCATAACTGCCTATGGCCATGAAAACACGAATGTAGAAGCTGCATGTCCATCTTTTTGCAACTTTGTGCTAAAAACCAGCAATGGTATAGCAGCCCCCCACACTCTCTGAGGCAGGGACAGGCCTGGGGAGGTATCAGTGAACCCCTGCTCCTCTTTATTTTGAAGACACTCATATTTAGGAAGTCCCGCCCCCCCCCCAAAAAAATACTGTATGAGACCAGGCTCATCAAACAGAATAAACAAAAACTGATCAAACGCCCGAAGACCAAAGTCTGTAAAAGATGCTTAGCTTGTTAAATATAGCTCTCCTAAATGGAACTTTGGTGTGTGCCCCAGGTTCCAGAAGAAACCACTGTGATTAGCAATTTCCAGTTAACATTTAAATTCTAATGTAGCTAAGTGGTGTTCCTTCACTGTCTAGGTGTAGTGTGTTATTTAAAGGCATTTGCTGCCAAGCCCACCCTGTTGCTTTCCACAACAGACAGCACATTAAAAAGATTTCTTGACTGCATTCAAGATCCTTCAAACACTGATCCCAGCCCTTGTTCCTCCCACTGTTTCTGATCAACTTTTTACTCCAGTCAACTGGCGTAATTAGATGGTCCTAGAACACATCTCTCACTGGCCCACTGTAGTCTCTTTATTCCCAAAGCTCTCCTTTATTTTCTCCATCTGCCAATGATAGGCAACATATACTTCTTTTAAGAAATTCCCTAAGAGGATTCCAACTCCCAGAAGAAACACCTTGGACTCCATTGTGTTTCTCTCTACAGAAGTCATCAGGCCATCTGTGGGTGTAAGGAGGTGGCTGGTTTAGGTTGGGTGATGCTGTCAATCCCCCATCCACACACTCTTAGAGCATGTTGTCTCTCCAGCTTGTTTTTTCCCATTCAGTACTGTTTTGACTTTGTTTGTCTTTTGCCTGCATAAGAAAGACCATCTAAAAGACAACTTAAATGGATCATCAATGAGCCAGAGGGTGCCCTTTTGTTATAGAGCACACAAGTGATTCAAGAAATGTTAAATTGTTATTTTATGATCTCGTTGCTCTTCAACATTTCGAGTTTGAGTCTACCCAAGAAGACTTTGTGCTCTCAGGTGGCAAAGGTCATCTCATACTCCTTTTATCACTCAGAGCTCCCAAGGCAATGCTTTGCATATGTTAAGTGCTCAACAGATATGTGTTTCTTGATTTCTTATTCAACATTACCAATGAAATAGTTGTCCCACAGAAAAGTCACAAAGTAAAAAAACTGCTTCTAAATCTGCAGCTGATCAGTTAGCTATCTGGCTCCATTACTCTTGGACCCTTAACCAGACCCCTTTTATAGTCTGGGTATTCTCCAATGATACTCAAGCTAGATATAGTTGCAGTGTGCATAAGCTCTAATTCCTGATAATTAAGCAGCAGAGACTATTTGTTGTCTGCTGATACTTAATCTGCACTTCTCTTATCATACGTTTTAGCTTAACACATGTCAGCCAAGCTGACATCATATTGTCCAGGCTTTCTTGTACCTAGGCAGATGCATATGACTAAATAATAGCCAGCAGGATATGAACAGAAGTGATATGTGCAAGGTCTGAGTCAAGTTCTTTAATAAAGAAATTCACTTGAATTACTTTTTATCTAGTTTCTTTCCTTTGCCCAGTCTCAGGTGCAAAGCATAAAGCTGTTGAGCCTACTTTGACGACAACATCCTAAAAGATGGCATAACAAAATAGAAGGGATCCTGAGTCCCTGAATTACTTCATGAAGCATAACAACCTACACAACACAAATTGTCAGTTAATTCTGGACTGTAGATATATAAGAGAAATATAAAATTCTACTCATTTGAATCACTGTACTTTCAAATCTCTTTATGAGAATAACTTAGCCTGTGCCCTAGTTGATAGGGACATTTTCCAGATAAATAGGACTTGTTAAGAACATCTGTTTCTTGATTATAACACATACTTTATTTTCAGAAGCTTAGGCACAGGATCTGGCTTCTGTCTGGATTTATTTCAATATATGAAGCTGCTTAAGAATGTAAGAAATGTGATCAAAAAATACAGTGACGGTGAATGCTGCTGACAAGTGTCATCCAACTGGAAAGGCAGGGATCTTCGATATAGGAAGTGGCACAATAAACCTTGGTAACAGTGTGTGACAAGTTTCAACTTGTTTGGTGCACTCGGTCAGTTGTGAGCTATGGTTGAGACGTGTGTTTTAAATCATGGATCATGAACAACACATTAATATAAATTTCTATCAAATGAAAACACTAGTGTGTGCTCATCCACCTTATTTACTGAAATTGGCACTGTGAGACTTCTGGCTCTTCTCCAAAGTCAAAATGATCATGAGAAGTAAACTCTTTGAACAAATTCAGGACATCAAGGCAGCTACAACAGCATAACTAAAGATACTCACGAAAGACGACTTTCAGAACTGCTTCAGAAAGAGGCAAGAATGGTGGAATAAGTGTGTCTGAAGCAAGTTGGAGCATTTTGAAGGGGATTAAGGACAATGTGTCTTTTACTGTAATAAATTATTTTAAACATTCACCATTATCTTTTGGTCATATCTTGTAATAACAATATAGACAGAATGCATCACCTTCACCAACTGTTGCTTTATTTGAGTTATAGAGTGTGGTTTCTCCAGGAAAAGTACCACCAAATTTTGGCATATTTTCATTTTGTCTTTATTCTGCCAACACAGACTTTAAATATCATTTTTTACTACGTAACCGCATATATTTGATGTTTTCCACCAATGTCCCAATACTCCAAGGCACCAATTTTGTATGAGACATGTACCATATGAGATATTTTCCAGGGACTCATTGTGTCTAAAAACTGGCACCCAATTTCTTGCTCTTTTGAGTATTCCAATCAGAGAAGCCAGAAGCTACATGTCTCTTAACTCTCAATTTCAGATACAACTTCCACCCAGTTCACTGAAACACTTGTGCTAGAGCCCTGAGATACTGTATTAAGAAATCCTACCCTGAGGCTGCCATGCTGTGAGGAAACCCAAACTAATCCTACACACAGAGTCCTCTGAGACTATGCAAAGAGAGACGACAGGCCAGCCTCCAGATGTTCTAATCCCCTACTGCTGTATCTCCATCCACTGTCTGACTACAATCAGATGAGAAATTCTGAACCAGGACTACCCAGCTGAGCTCATCTTAAACTGCTATCCCATAAAACCATGAAATACTAAAAAGTATATGGTTTTTTTGTTTTGTTTTGTTTTTTTGAGCCACCAAGGTTTGAGGTAGTTTGTTTCAGAGCATACATACCCAGAACAGTCACCAAAAGTACAGAGCGTACTATCCAGTTGTGCTGGGTCCCCAGGGGGCTAGGCATAGTTCTGACCAGAGGCCTTGCTGCTTATAGACCGCAGTGTTTGGGGGCAAGATTCTTAGCCTTTACCCTTTGCTCCAACTTGCTTATAAAAAGTGACTATAAGCAATTCACTTGAGATATTCAGATGTCACATCTACAAAGAACCTGTCTGACTCTGAGGAGGGCTGTGAGGGCCAACAAGCCACAGTATGAACAAGAAAAGTGTTTAGTAAATGTCACCTGTGACCTGATTTCCTCATGCCCATTCATCTTCATGAAGGTCTTTTAAAAAGTCAAAGCTGCTCAAAATGGATAATGACTTGATGAGTAGACTTCCCTCTAATGAAATGCCAACAGATTCAATAGAGTCAGTTCATTCCAATTAAGTGTCAGTTACTTTCTGACCTGTTAATTAACAAATGAAAGGTGCTAGCCCTTCCATGATTTGTGGAGGGAGACCACTGTCTCCCATATTAAACCTATTCTGTAATTCCACAGAGACAGGCCCATGGCTTTGCAGTAAGAGAAAGAGTAGAAAAAGTCTTCTCTCCAAAGGTCTCTCTTATGAACTTTGCTCCCTGTGAGATCTCAGGGAACATATGTGGTCAGGATCATTTCTTCCAATCCCATACCTCTTTCTTAAATTCCTGCACTAGCAACCAGCATGTCTCCTATAACCCCCTGGAAATAGTTTTTCCCTGAGAATAATCGCCCTGGCAAGGAGGCAGGGAAGAAGTCGTAACTGTGTCCCAGGAAAGTTTTATCTGAGGCCCATCTTTTGATGCCAGTCCTAGCAAGGTATGGTAACTCCTGAAGGGAAACATGGCTTTGGTATAGAAATCAGGCTCTGTGGCTGCTCAGCATGGGCAGCCTGACAACCAGCTAGGAAGCAACTGCAGGGATAGTTCTTAACCCAGGTTACTTCTAAAGTTCAATGGTTAAAGAAAAAATATTGGAAGTTAATTATGTTACTGTATATTAAAGAAAAAATATGGGCAATTAATTCGTTTATTGTATATTCTGCCTCTAACCAGACAGAAGCAGAACCTGAGATAGCTGCTACCTTAAGAGATAAAATTGAGACTAACTTTCTGTAAGAATCTATGTCTATACTTCTACATATATCCAATATGATTATGTTCAAGCATTGACTATAATTTTAACTAAAAAATTTGAGCAAGCTATTTATTATTAGTAAGACCAGCCAAGCTCAATATTTTTGAAATAAGAAAGATGGGCACAGATCATTGATACTGCACTAATTAGGCATCTGGAAACTTACTTAAATAGATAGTTGAATTTAGTGAAATTGATCTTGCTTATATCAAGATAACTGATACGTCCCATAGAAAGAAATTAATTTAGAAAAATAGATTCTACTTCATAGGCTATGCTTTAGGCGATAGTTTTCCTTATCTTTCACTCTGTTTCCATAATGCAGTTTTTGCCAGAGTAGAAACACAAAGAAATTTTGTTTCTGGCTTAAATTTTTGAAAATCTTACGTGAAGCAAAAATCAATTCTAAAGGCTACCTTGCCTCTTCATTTTAAAAGTATTAACAATACTAATTGTTGGTCATATAAAAAGATACATTTTTGAAATATATAGATTCAAACTATTATCAATTTTTAAATCGACTGTGTTTCTTACTGTTATACCTTCTAAGTGTTTTCAGGCCTTTAAATGGAAGCTTCCAGAGCTGCATCCTAAGTCATTTAATTTCTGTTAACAGATCTGTCCTGGCTTCTTATTGGCATTTATTCCTGTGCCACCCACATAGAACTCCAAATGTGGATCCAAGGACTGCTGAGCTGTGAACACTCTATTTATGTAATTCTGCCAGTGACCACTGTTAAACCTCAGAAGAATCAAAGGAAAGCGAAGATATGCTGAAATGTTAAAGGAAAAGAAAGAAAAGAAAGAAAGAAAAAAAGAAAGAGAAAAAGAAAAGAAAAACCTTGAGGACACTTACAAGAATGTGACTTCTATGTTGCACCCTGTCCGATCGGGTCCTAAGGGTCAGGACCACCAAGGTGCAGGTCTTCGCTGTTTGGGTGGGCTTCTGGGCATGGTCTATGGCAAGCTTGTATATGCATATGTACCAGTCTGCCCAATGCTCCACACAGAGATCAAGACTAACCACAGCTCAAAGAGGAAAACCTCAGTTGATGCAAAAAGAATAGGTGGATTGTGAGCCTTGGGTTAAAATACCTTATTTTACCTTCCTCTGTCTTTAAATAGAATGTGTGTGTGTGTGTGTGTGTGTGTGTGTGTGTGTGTGTGTGTGTGTGCGCTCGCGCGCATGTTGTATACCTTAAATAAGAATTAAAAGACAGGAGGCAGTAGGGCTTTTCCAGTCAGCAACTCTGAATTCAGCAAAAGCTACATGAAAATATATATACTAGTCATCTGAACATTAACTACTGACTTTCTTGCCAGTATTACCAACACTAAAAGCTTTGTTTCATTTTTATTTCAATTTTATTCCGTGCTCTGACTTAAAGTGAGGGTTACATCAGTTAATTATATTAATTTTGGCATAGTCTGGAATAAATTAGATGATTGCTTAGTTCACATAAATATATTGTAATCAGAAATTGGGATTTTAGACTTTGAAGGGAAGTTTGAAATTATTTCCCATCTAACCCTATCATTTTAGAGATGAAAAAAAAAAAAGAAAAGAAGACCCAGTGTGATTAAGTGACCTGCCCAAAATCATACAGCTAATTAAAAGCCAAGTAAAAACTAGATTCCATGTCTCTAGTTTTCCCATCTGGGGTCTGTTTTTTTCTATCACCTCAACTTTTGATTAGTTATAATAAGAGATAGCAGATACCTAAATTAATCAAACGAGCAAATAAACAAGGAAAAGGGTCTCCTTTCCTTGTTCCTGGGCTTCTTGAAAATGGGGTAGTGTTTTGTTGTTTGTTTGTTTTTAATTATCTTTATATCTTCTGTGGTATTTAACACAGTGTAAGCTTGCAGCATAAAGGTGTTGTGTTAAATACACTGAATAATTGGGGGAAATCAACTGAGCTATTTTTTGAGGAGCAGATGAATTTTAATGTTAGCAATATCATGGAGGAAGAAGGCAGCCAGGTGGAGAATGATGGGGTTAGCTGGTCTGAAATTTTCCATTTTCCATTTCTATACCAAAAAGAATAAACTACATGGAAGAAATAGAGATTTAACCAGAAAATATGAACAGCAGTATTATTTATATTATGTGAATAAGTGATTTCTTTTTTTCCCCATTATCCTTCTCAAGTTGCTAATGATTCACATTCTAACAATTTGTTCTTATTTCTTAGCTACAACTTAAATGATCTTCCCCTTGTATGTTGTACAATTGGCTCTGTGCTTATGAGCATTCGCACTAGGTAGCTAATTAAAATGTGAGCAGTGGGAGGATCACATATCGTGAAGGGCATTGAAACTGAGAATTTGGAGATGTGATGTCCAGTCCCGAATCTGTCAGTAATAAGCTGGGTGACTTTACACTAGGAGTGCAAACCCACTGGTGATTGTCTATCTTTCTTCCAGCTTTAAAATGCTATGACTCAATATCCTTTCTTAATAAATTCATGAATATTGATCAGTACCTAGAACTAGCCATGTTTATTGTTCTGAAGAAGATGACTGCCTCACTTGGTGAGAGCACACTTACACTATGTTACTACCATCACAAATAGATTTAAGTCATATTTGAGGCAATGAGGAGGTAGTGCTGAGAGTGAAGAGGATTAAAGGAGGCAGAGTCTCTGCCCAGGGAAGCTTTAACAAACCGGGTGGGGAAACAGAATCCTCATATAAGAAAATAAGTAGGGAAAGCTGGGATGGCTCAGTGGGAGAAGCACTGGCTTTGAAGCCCCAGGGACTGAGGATCAAATCCCCACCCTGGCCCGTGTGAACCCATATGTTGGACTGCGGCGTGCTTCCCATGTGGGAGGTCCCAGGTTCACTTCTTGCCCCCCAGTTCAGTCCCTGGCTCGAGGGGGCATGCCTCCCATGCAGGAGGCCCCCAGCCCAGTTCCTGCCCAGCGCACCCCCCCCCCCCCCCCCCCCCACACACCTGTGTGGAACAAAACCATGTCAATAACTGACTACGTACAACTATGGAGACTGCTCTGGGCCCTCCACCTTCTCTCTGTCTCTCTCTGTCTCTCTGTCTCTGTCAAAATCAATAAAATAAATCTTAAAAAAAAAAAAAGGAAGAAAATAAGTAGCTTGCACATTGACCTTGTCCACACTAAGGGGTCTAATTGGTGTCCAGCCAGTTTTATTTGGGAAATGTTTTTTAATACCAAACTGAGTTATGGAATCTTAACCTCCATATGCATGCAGAGAGAGAGAAATGTGACTTAGAGTGGAACACACATCCTGAAACTGGAAGACTGCTGCCGTGTAACTAGCTGTAAAACCAGTGCACTCACACAGGGCCAGGTGTTCAGAAGGACCCTAGTTGGGGTTTAATGCTTTGTGGTTGCTGTCTTAAAATTCGTGTTATCTTTGGATTTAAGTGCTGTGAGTGAACTTTAATGGGGCAGGGGAGCATGCACCAGGAGCTTGGTGCCTTGATTCCCTTGTAATCCCTCCTCCCTGCATCCCTCTCCATCCCCCCAGGTTGCATTTCCAGCTGCCAGCTCCCCTGCTCCTGCACCCACACACTAGTCAACTGCCCCACCATGACTGCTGCTGGCAGGAGCCCGAGCACAGCCTGGGTGGAGGGTGAGGGCCCAGGCCAGCCCTGGAGTGACAGCACCACAGTGCATGCATCTGGGCGGGGCACGCCTCTCTCCTACCCCCACATGGATCCTGAGCACATTCTGGCCCTAAGGTTTAAAGGTCCTTGCGGATCACCCATCTGCTGTGGATTGGGGCAGCGTCCCCAGCTGAGGCAGCTTGTCTGGGCTCATTGGATGGCAGGAGCAGAAATAGTAATTGTCAGGACACCAGTACTCACGCCCTTGGGCAACTGGGAGGGGCTGCCTTGCACCTGCCCCTGGGGGTGAGGGGAGTGTCTTCTCTTCCTCCTATCCTGCCTCAGTACTGTTTGTCTCTCCTGGCCCCCTGGAGGTAAGAAACTGCCTCCGCACACACACACTTTATTTTTACAATGTACTCTGACATTTGTATTTAAAATTGGCACAGCACAATCTAAAAATATATGGAAAAATTCAGGCTAACTGTTCACTATCTAAGTTTTTCTTTACCTAAAGTGACATTAAAAGCAAATAAAAACAAACCACCAGAGCAAGGTCTAGAGAACAACTGTGACAAAAAGGAATGAGCTTCCTGTACCCCTTTAATAGCACGCTTTCCCCCACTTTTTATAAGAGGGCTTCACATTTTTATTTTGCACTGGGCCTTACAAATTACGTAGTTAGAGTTTTGATTATGTACAGTACTACCTATGATGCATGTAGTATGTGGAGTATTATGTTTTTACTGTGTATGACAAACTATGTAGTCACAAAGAGTTGTTTTCCTGCAACCAGGAAGAGGCATTCCATCCTAAAAAAAGTTTACCTACTTGCATTCATGGTTACCTGCTTGACTTTTTCCCAATCCTTAATCTCCTGGTCCTCTTGTATTGTATTGTATTGTATTATATTGTATTGTATTGTTTTGTATTGTATTGTATTGTATTGTATTGTTACTTATCATTCCTTGGAAGACTCCACAAACTTCTAGAAAACTTGAGTTTTAGTGTGTGAGGATTGGAAACAGTGACTTCACTACTACGTGCCTGTGTGAGTCAGCCATTTTGAGGCAGAACTAGTCATTGAGTACAAACAAAATGGCAGGTAGACCGACTCTAGAATGATAAACAGGGCCCTCCGTGCAGTACATTCAGTGTGAGAGAGCTGAGCCTAACATCCTCCACTAGACCTCACTGGCTGAGAGAATATGAAAGCACTTGCAGCATGGGGGGAAAGCCATTAAAAGTAAACAACAGTCATTGTTCAGTAGATACGTTTAAAGAAAAATGTCATAGAGACAAAGAATAAATCTATCGTTAAAATATAGGTGGCATTAAGGGATTATGAGCTAACACGTTTGTATTCTGCTTTCTTCACTTGATCTGAAAATGTCAAATGTATCTGTTATAATTTACTTCCCATTTTCTTAACCTTTGGATATTAGTTGTTTCTGGTTTTGAGTCCTAAACTGTTCTGTATTTAGAGTTATTGCTTTAGAATAGATTTCCAATTATTGTGATTAAGAAATAGACTATTGGAAAAGCCGGGATGGCTCAGTGAGTTAAGCGCTCACTTTGCAGCCCCCGGGGACTGAGGATCGAATCTTGGCCCCGGCCCATGTGGACCCATATGCTGAACTGGGGAGTGCCCCCAGTTCAGTTCTCACCAGGGCAAGACCCCGGCCCAGTTCCTGCCTTGTGAAGCCCCACCCCTACCTGTGGAATGAAACTATGTGGAAAAACCAATGATGTGTGGCTATGGAGACTATTCTGGGCCCTCCCCCTTCTCTCTGTCTCTGTATCTCTCTCACTCTCTGTCAAAAACAATAAAAATAAATCTTTAAAAAAAGAAATAGACTTTTGATAAATGCTTTTAAAAAATGTTATATAAATTTCTATCCCTACAAACTTGAGCATTTCACACCATTCTTTTCAACACTTATAGTTATCATCTAATAAATCAATTAATCATTATTCAATTCAAAAGTAAATTATGCCTCATTGTTGTTTTAATTTGCATTGCTCTGGTTACTAATTAGATTGACTATATATCAGTCATTTTAATACCTCTTTAACAGACCGTCTTTTTATGTCATTTTACAAGATTGAAATGGCTACGATGGGTAATCTTAGCTTTGGGCTTACATCACACCAGTATAGCAGCGTCAACAACAACACCCTCTCTTTCCCAAATTCTCGTTGGCCTGGGTAGGATAAAACACACGCTTCTGAACCAGTCAGCACTGGTAAAGGATAGGGTGGTCTCTTCATTTGTGAGGCCTGGGCTATGAGCCAACCGTGACACCGGGGTGGCGTGAGCCCAGCTGACCTTGGAGCAACAAACACCAGTATTCAGAAAAGTTCCTGAGCTAGAACCAAGGAAACCTATACAGTCCCTAACTGAGACATCATGGCATATGGTGTAAGTATATCTCTACACCTTCAATTCAGTGCAGACGTTCCTGGGCTAAAGGGAATGGAGAAACAAATAATCACAAAGTGATCATTTGTACAAAGCAGAATGTACTTACTTGCAAGTGATCATTTATCAAGTACTTCACTTTCCACAGACAAAAACTAATGCTCCCTTTTAGAACTAAGTTTCTGCTAAATGCAAGTATTGGACTAGATCTATTATACACAGTATTTTACAAAAACATTGTGTCCTTAATACATGTCCGAACAAAACTTCCCTTGACATATCAGTCATTATGACCTTTTCCTCTGAGTGAAATTTGTCTGCAGTTAAATAGAATAAAAACCTTTGAAAAGCATAATGGAAGAGTGTCTCTTTTAAGAGAAACATTTTCTGCTTACAGAGTTCAGATACCTATAAACCAGGAGAAGCTGATTGAAATGAATTTTGAAACTTTGAAGTCCAACAAAGCAGAGAAATAGACAATAGAAAACTTATCTAAAAGGCTAAACAAAAGGACCACATACCAAAAGATTACCTCTTAGTTATTTAGTCTTCTTAATCACACCCTTTTCCACTTATATTTTGATCACAAAGAGACCAAGTATCATGAAGCATCAAGTCAGATGTACTTATGCAGCTCTGAAATGTGTATCAGCATCATATTTTTCACTGCTCTCTTCCATTGCTGAAATTTTTATTTTTAAAGGATGCACAAAGAAGCTAAGTAAGTTGTCTGAAGTCACAAAGACAATTACTAACAGAGCCAGAAACCCCAATCCTGTTTCTGCTAGTCTAATCCACTAAATCCCTCCAAGAAATACCATAACCTCAGCAATTGGATTTTCTGGGGGTGCATTCCAAAGGCTAGAAATCAGGCAAACTGTAAATGCTACCAGCAAGCGCTAACTACGAACTACTGAGCACCCAGAGCTGAACCCAAATCCCTACTCTGAGCACTCTGTAGTCAATCCATTTTTCACATGTTCTCTTGAGTTCTCCTGGATATTATTCTAGCTCTGGAAAGAGAGCTGGTTGGAAAACTTGGCATCAACTGTGCAAATAAAATGAAATGAATAAGTTTTTCTTTTAAGAGAGTTTATTTCTTCAAAACATTGGTTCAGAAGTTGTGGAAGCAGCCGTATTTAATTAAACAAATGCTAAAAACCTCATGTTTTCCGTTGGGCAAACGTGGTTTTTACCATCTGTCTTTTTTGCAATTGCAGTCTCTGCCTAGTAGATATAGTAAAACAGAATCATGATTGGTTTCTTCCCTAAAGTTTTTTTGTGAAAATTGTCATCCTAACTACTGCTAAAATGAACAAAATAGATTATAAAAGGAGTAGAATTTCCAAGTAGGGTTTTGAAAAGGTTCTGATTTCTATAATACGCTATTTATTTCCTCATTTAAAACATATATACAGTTGTAGCCCAGTCCAAAATGAACATAAAAAAAGGGGGGGGGGTACTTTTAGGCAGATGAATGAACATATGTGTCTTGATTTTGAAGACAGCAAGGTACCTGAAAGTGCCTTTGAAAACCTATAGTTAAGAAAAATGAAGAAAAACTTAGATGCTCTGTGAGCTATAATACAATGTGAAACAAGTCAAGAATCAACAAGGTGACAGAATTCGTTTCCCATCTCGAATAAATCACTCAATTTGTGCTGGGTTTTTGTATTTGCAGAGTTGGAACAACAATAACATTACTCATACTCTGGCGGACATTTTATGGTTGCCAGGTAGGAAGATTTTGAAAGCAAATATTTAGCAGTGTTACCGTCATTTCAGACTCTCACTTCTAAAATTATTTACAAGGTAGAATCATAGAAATCTCACTTCCAAAATACCTCTGGAATCTACATATTGGTCTTCATTTCTGTTGTCACTACCCTAAATCTAAAATGATACAATTGCATATTAAGACGGCTTAAGCACTCTCCCAATTCGTATCTCTGTCTCCTTTCTTGCTGAGACTGACACCAAGACCTGACTATGGTTGCCTCTCCCAACCCATATGTAATTTCAAATTACATAAAACTGTGCTTTATCTTTAAAAAAATGATTTGAATAAAACTGTGCTTTATCTTTACAAAAGACTTTAGCATGTGACTCTCATCATCAAGGTAGAAATGTGACATGCATTTATATAAGACTAATGTTTGATATAGAAGTGCCTCTGTGTTTTGGCTGTCTATATTTCGGACCATATTAATTAGAATCTACAACTAAGTTCTGATGGATAAAAAAGAAACAAGTCATGCAGATCATAGCCTAATTCTTGAATCTATATCAAAATTTCAAGCTCAAGAATCACTGTACACAACACAACGGAAATGCTACTTATATGGCACTTTGTATGTGTGTAAGAGAAAATGCTTTTGAGAAGCACACATCTGTTGTTTTGGACCACTCAGCGCCCACTAATTGTTCTTTTTGGGAGGACCAAACCTCACCCACTGGATATGCCCTTGAGAGGACTTTAAGCAAGGAAATGCGCATGTGATCCAGGCTAGGCCAATCAGAAGCTCTCTTCCTGCAATCTCAATTGGGAGTAAGTAACAAAAACTAAAATACACTTGATTTTAGCCAAAAGGCCAAGAAGTGATGCACATAAAACAAACAAACAAACTAACTAACTAACTAACTAAAATATACTCTGGTTTATTCATCCTGATGGCAGTGATCTTAAGAACTGTCCACTGATTCTTGCTACCTACATTCCTGATGCTATTCTAATTCCCATTCTTTGGGGCCAAGCTTTTTGAGTTCTGGCAACAATATCCTCCTACTAATTTCTTTTTTTGTTTAAATTAGCCAGAGTTTATTTTTGTTTGCTACTTGCAACCAGAAAACTCTAATATAGCTGCAATACTAAGCTAACTTACTTAAATAATACTTAAATAGTAATGTAACCTTATTTTACAAAAAAAAAATAGTTATGAAATAATATAATTAAAAAGAAGAAACCCTGTAACAGGTGTTCTGGTCACTTCTTTCTTTATGTCTTTTTAGATAGAAGATGGTGCTAAGAATCTTCAATTACACACACTCACAAACACACACACAACACACATCAGAGCAGCCATTGAACTTGCTATTAGTCCAAAGTGAGGCAGCTCAAACACACATTTCTTATTGATGTTAAGAATATCTACAACTGGGCACTCGGCTGCGAGCCCCGCGCTCCGAAGGCCGGCGCAGGACGGTCGGGGTGCGGGGGGCTCGGAGCGGAAGGGGGCGCCCCCTTTCCCCGCCCCGGGTCCCCGCGAGCGACGCGCCCGCCCCGCCTCCAGCCCCTGGCCATGCGGTCTCTCCGGAGGGAACTAGGGTGAGCGAAGTGTCGGGGGGCCCTGCCGTGGGTGGAGCCCCAGGGCTGCGTGTTCGGAGAGGCCCGGTCCGGTCCGGTCCGGAGAGCCAAGAGGCACCAGCGCCCGGCCTCTGCTCTGGCGGGTGCACCGAGGTGTCTGTGCGACCGGGGCGGCCCCTCGTGTCTCCAGGCCGGCGACACGAGGGACCACGACGACGACCCCCCGTCTGCGCCGCCTCCTTAGCCGTTTTGTCCCTTGGTGTGCACAGCACGTAGGGGCGTGAGCTCGTCCAGCCCCTGCCATGAAGCCCACGCGAGCCGGGCGGACGGAGCGATTATTGGGACAGTTTCCTGAGCCCCCGTAGGGAACAGGCTCTAGACAAGTCACCCGAGACTCGGGGACAAACAAGACGTGATCCGAGCCCCCCGAGCCCGCGTGCCTCGCAGCGAGACGGCGGCCCCAGTGCTGGGCCACACGTGCAGCGACCAGCGTCCTGGCAGGGGCCCCGGCGCTGGGCGCACAGAGGAGCCGCTCGCTCGCAGGCCTCTGGCCAGCAGGTGTCAAGCTCCTGGGTTCAGGGGCCGAGTGGGGCCGACAGAGTCAGGGTGAGTCTGCACCTGCCCCGCAGAGCGGCGGGCCATGGGGGCCTTGGGGTTGACCGTGCTTACGTGTTGGTTCTTGGTTTCCCCCTCACTTTCCTACTAAAACTGGACCCGGGCCTCAAACTCCAGCCTGGCTGATGGGCGCTGTGATCCTCTGCCCTTCTTACACCCACCCTCCCCAGCAGACATGCCCACCTCATTCTGCATGCTCCTCTCAGCCTGGATGGCCTGCCTTCACCTTCAGTTCCCGCCTGATGCTGAGAACAGTCTCCTCCCAGATGCCACCTCCAGGAGAAGCCAACATTTCGTTCAGAAGAAACCAGACTCTCGGACTCCTTGATGGGAGATCTGTGTGGTCGCTGTATGTATTGCAGGAGACAGGGGAGAAGTCTAGGGATCCCCTTGACCTAATGGAGAATGCAGAGTATTTGTACCTTAAAACATTTGTCACTTGGGATATCATCATCTAGAGCAGAGGTCCCCAGACCAGCACTGGCTTGTGGCCTGTTAGGAAGTGGGCTTCACAGCAGGATGTGCGTGAGTGGTGGGCTAGCAAGCTGAGCTTCAGTATTTACACACACACCCCATTGCTCCCATGACCGCCTGAGCTCCGCCTCCTGTCAGACCAGCGGTGGCATTAGCTTCTCATAGGAGTGTGAACCCTGTCGTGAACAGTGCATGTGAGGGACCTAGGTTGTGGCTCCTTATGAGAATCTGATGACTGAGGTGGAGCTGAGGCAGTGATGCCAGTGCTGGGGAGCGGCTGCAAATACAGATTCACATGAGCAGAGAGGTTTCACTACACAGAGTCCATCATACATCAGCTGCTTGCAGACTTGTATCAAAACCCTATCCGTGAGTGGCAAGGGACAATTAAAATGCATCTGGTGGCAGGTTTTACAGTGGCAAGTGAGTTGTATAATTATTATATATTACAATGTAATAATAGAAATAAAGTGCACAGTAAATGCAAAAAAAAAAAAAAAAAAAGAATATCTACAACTGAGGATTCTTGGTGACTCTCTAGTAGTTTCAGTGTGCTAAGATTTCTTCTTACAACTCTTCCCATAACTAAGGGTCTAAATGCCTCCTGCCAGGTCACCTTAAGGCCTTCAAATGGAGAGAGTCAGGGGAGATTTGCAGTGAATAAAGCAGTGGCCATGTTCATCTCAGTTGCTACCCAACCAACTCTTCTTTCGTGATCTGAAAGACAAAATTCCTCTAGCTTCACTGGAGACTTTTAAGTAAATATTTCATTTTTCAGTTTATTTGTAATATCAGTACTTAACCATAAGATAGTGAGACTTTGAAAAGTAAGCAGTAGCAAATATGTCTTGTCCTCGCCTATAGCCAGAATATTTAGCATAATTCCCACAATATGGAAGGCACTCAGTAAATAGTTGTTGAATAAACAATTGAGTGATCGATTGAATGAAACTGGGTAAAAGCCCTATATCCTAGTTCCTAGTTCCTAGTTCCTAGTCAAAGAGCAGCTACAATGCGTAAGTGTTGAGAGAAGGAATGGAGAAATAGAGACTTAGAATTAGATTTGTACAGAAAGAAAGTATATGTAGATGTTAAACAGAACAGAATGTATACAAAACACTCAAGCTGGGGAACTCTTACCTTCTCAGTGAAGTGGGAGGTAATGAACAGCGAGTAAATGGCAAACAATAAAAACAAATCGCATACAAACAAATTTTGATTATTTTCTTTCAATCTATTACTGCACTTATGCTTGATTTATCTGTACTATCAGCCATGATATCAAGAAAGTGATTATTATATTTAACCCAGGAACAAAAGGCAATGACAGTATATTATTTGAAGATAAAACCTTTTTTTATTTTATTTTTTTTCTGTTAATCCTATGAAAGAATGAGCCAAGGTGGTACAAGAATGGGTAATAAATACTCTCTTGTCTTTTGTGATTTGTGTTTCTGTGCATCTTTGTGTGTGTCTTTATATATTTGTAAGACTTTTGGTAAAAAATAACTCCCTCCTTGGAGTGGTGTGTTGGACATTATATAAATTTAAAAAATAACACCAAAATTCACACACACACCCTTTTTATTTTTTTCTTAAAATTATTGAGTTGTCAAGATTTTCTGGTAATTTTCTAATGTTCCCCTTACCATCATAGCAGGACTGATTTCTTTATCCCTAACTCTGAAAAAGCATTAGGCCTAGCCTTGAAATGAAGGTTTTCATAATATTTAATCTTTTTTCTTCTTCCTTTGCTGTAGCTTAAGTCCCATTACTCTTGGTCCTGTCCTTGTTGACTAATGAGGATAATTGGTCCCTTTCCTCGTGCAAACATCCTTTTATGTATTTTGGAGAGTTATTATGGCCCTTTTTAGCCTGCTCTTCTGTAGGCAGAACAGGCCTGATTCTCTTAACCTTTCCTCACAGGACTGATTTTCCAAACCTTTGATCATTTTTGTTCTTCCCCTCTGAACTCTCTCCAATTTGTCTGTCTCTTTCAAAACGTGGTGCCCAGGAGAGAATTCAATCCTTCAGTTGAATCTTAACTAATGTGGTGCTAACCTGGCCAATGCTTAGCGAATACATAATAGAATCTTAAATATTATTTATCTAAATTCCAGTGTGGACGTTCTTTTTACTTAGAAAATAATAGAAATTAGGACTTTTAATTTGACACTCAATGTTCTTTAAATTACCCCCCATGATAGTATACCAAGGTATTTGAAAAGCCATGAGATGTCAAACAATAGTGAACAGAACTTGAGCTGGAGATACAGGGTAACATTTTTAGAGTAGATGACCTTCCTAAAGAAAAATAACTACAGCTTTTCAAAACCTGAGAAAGATTTCCACACGATATAATGCCATTCCACCTGTTATGCAGGATCAAATATTTCTAAAAGAATTTATCCTATGTTTGTGCTGTCTGAAGACCTCCTGGGAGAAAACTTTCACAATTGCTCGAGGTGATCAAAGGCTTATTTATTGATTTGCGTCACAGCTTAACATTACACTAGTAGTTACCAAAACCCATAGTCCTATGGCTGGTGGGACAAAAGGATAGCGCATGTCCACTGAAATGTGAGAAAAGATGAAGAAATGGTTTCCAAGAGAATAGATGTTACATTTTTACACCATTAAAAAACTAAAGTTGTGTAAAAACATCTACATAAGTTCTTTCATTTGTATCATCCCTTCAAATTAAGTAATTTGGTACACACAAACACAGAATAAAAACCTAAGAATACCAAAAGACATGTAAAATATCTGCCCTTACTTCTGCTGGGTTTGAACACTAGCAGATGAGATGAGACAAGACAAAGAAGCCTGAAATACTAGAAATGCTGTTTATTCTCCACTGTGTGGTACTAAGTATAAAGAAAATAGTAATGGAGAGATCACTGTAGACTTAAAAATATAGAGGAGATGCCTCCATAGAAGAGATGGGCTTACAATGGACCTTGAAAAACAGGCCGCAGAGAAGAAAGGGAGAGAAAAGAGACCCAAAAGCAGAAACGGAGACAAATACGATGGGTCCCAAGGACCGCAAAGAAACTTGACTAGAATAGAAAACAGAGTTGTGGAGCTGTGAGAAATAAGTCAAGTGGACTACTGTTACGGGTGGTCTGAAAGCCTGGCAGGCACTATCAGCTCCATGTGGTGAGCCACTGGGGGCAGCTGAAGGATTGATGAGAGTTACTATACTATTTGGGAAGATTAGTCTGGTGGCAGCCTTCTGTGTGGATGGGCCAAAGAGGGCGGGGGCAGTGCTGAAGCACAGGGAGCACCTGTGAGCGTTCTATCCATCACCAAGCGCTGTGGGCTGTCAAGCTTGTCCTTTTAAATATTTGAGCCCAATTATTCTCCCTTTGCTATACAGCTACGCGACTTTCATTCAAGTCAAAGAAACAGTCAAGAGTTAAACATTTCCGTCTTAATCCGTCAACACATGTATTTGAAGCACCTCGGAGAACCAGAAAGATCATTTAGGGTAAGTATGGATGTTAATAGAGAGATTCAACTTTAAAAGCTTAGCCCTGATAACACTCTTTCTTTGGAGAGCGAGAAAAGGGGCTGGGAGTGGGAGGAAAGGAGAAGCAGAGAGGGGAGAGAAGTCAGAATGACCACTAGATGTCACTGTAGCTAGTCTACCTCAAGGCTAGAAGCACCGTGTTCAGTGGGCTTAAAATCAGCTGCGTTTTCAATATAAGAGAACAGTTAAAATCCATTAAACTTACAGACATAATGCTCTCCAACCCAGTTCTCCCCCACATCCCACATCAAGTCTCTGCCAGAGAGGCGCATTCAGGTTATCTGACGGTATATTATAATTTCTAAAATACACTGGCCACAATCACTGCATTCTTATTTTTTCCATACAGATTCCTTCCTTAACACTGGGCCTTCCCCATACTCTGTGTAAGGGGTGAGCTATCATTTCTTAAGCAGTATCCCAGCCATACTTACTTAGTCCATTAGTTCTCTTTCAGGTGATTTAAAATTTTTTAATCCCTTAATATCCTATTTGAAGTATTCAACTTAGTTGCGTGTGTCACAGGTATATTGCTACAGCAGAATCTCAGAGTTGTGTCACTGTTTCATATTGTAGCTTTTATTTAATGCGGTGGACAACTTGGAAGTTCAAAGCATACTTCCACATGTGTTTACCTAGTCTTTATCACTGAGCCGTCAAAGATATTTTGGATATGTAAATTATTCCAGGTGTTTAGGCTACAGTTTATGTTCTGAGCACAGCATTGTTTAACAGTATGTTTTGGGTACCCAATAAAGGCTCTTAAGTAGCACTGCATGTACTTTTTATAAATAGGTACTACATAAAATACCTTCTTAAATATTTAATGACCATTCCCTATGCTAATTGAATTATATTTAAACCAAATTCTTGGGGTCCTTTTCTACTCCTCAAAGATACTATTTAAATTAAGGTGGTGGGAAACCAGTCACACACACTAAAGTGGAAACCAGGATTTCATAAGCCTGCCATCTTAAACATCTGGATTTTTTGCTATCTCTTGTTTCCTTGGGAGTCACAGAAATGTGTGATTCCAGGTCCTGTATCTATCTCTGATTGTAATTCCATAAAGAAGCTAGAGATGGGGATAGCACAAAATATTGTTTCATTGAATTAAGGTGATTAAAGACAAAGATGCACAATTGTTCAAATTCACGGTAGTGGGTATAGATTTTTTTTTGCTTATCAGAAAGTTGTGGGTTGGTATTTGTTTGTTTGTTTTCTTCCAAAACTGAATCTTTTCCAGAAACTTTGGAAAGCATATGCGGCCAGGTTTCCATGCCTTGTAGAAAAAAATTATCTTTTTTCCAGGCATCTGCATCTCAGGAGAACTGCTTGGTCGCTTCCTCAGCTGAACTCCTAAGAGCACAGAATCAGAGTCACCTTTCACTATGTTCTAATTCATCTCACACCACGACTTCAGCACACCAGACCTTCCAGGTTCAGGGCAATGTAGAAAATTCAGAAGATTCTGAGGGCAAAGATCTTCAAGGTCCCAGATGTGATGTGCTGCCCAGCAGTGTGCAAACAGCCAGCTTTCCGAGGGCCCTGGGATAGAGGAATACGTACACCTAACCCCTTCCTCCTCTCCAAAGAAAACTTCTTTTCTTCCCATCAAATCGAACTCACCACAAGAGACAGATTCAGACTGACAAATTCCTTGAGCAGCATCCACACAACGTAGAATTAAATGACCAGAAAAGGTAGCCTCTTGATATATACCAAGATGTGAAAAAGTATATCAATCCCTATTTTAAATGTCGTATAGAAACTCTGTATATACCCCGTGATGAGTTTTTATGCTGACATTTACATTCAGATTTTTATACATTAGTTTAATTTCAAAGATTGAATGCATGTTTTTTAGTATATGTGCTGCTGAAGTGAGCACTGAACACAATTTTTTACAAGTAAAAATGGAGATAAAAAAGAAAGAAATATTTATACTGGGAAAATATAATAAAATGAGACTGTAAAACAATATGGCTAACTATTTTAAAAACTTTTGATACTGAAGAAAAATAGGATTTTTCTTCATAAAGTATATATAAATTAAGCATATATAAATCAAAGATATAAATTTCAAATTAAGCTTATAATCATTCAGTTATCTTCATCAATTCTGTAATAACACACTAGAAGCCTTGAACAATCTGTAAAAACTGGTATTGTAGAATCTATATTTTATAAGGCAAAGTGTTTGTTTACCCACAAAGAAAGTTTTAAATATTTTCCATCAGGAATCATGTTAGTAATACTTTCAGGGCTTTATTGATGCTGTTGTAGGCTACTTCAGAGTAACCAAAAGAGACTACCAGTGTTCCTCTATTGTCTATCAAAAACTATGCAAACGTTTCCAAATTTATATGATGCAACAATATTTGTAATGTAGATGGTTATTTCCCTTAGAGGTCAAAATGTGGTAACAATAGAAAATCTGACATTTGGCGGAAATCCCACGTTTAAACTTAAAGAAACAGAACTTTTTGATCGTTGGTAACTTGAGAAAAAAAAAACAAAACTTGGTGTTTAGTTATATTAGCATGTCTCTGCAAAGTAAGAATTTGTTAATGATAGCGAAGTTGTTGGAATACCATAGTCTAAACTACAATGTAATCGTTCAGATGGAAAGGCCAGACTAAAGAGGGAGAAACGCAGTTAGGACCCTGGGCCGCGTGTCCCGGGAGATGCGCGCTGTACATGACTTGCCGGAAGTTCCCTTTGGAAAGGCTGTCTCTCCGGACGCTCCCACACTCCAGCGTGGGCCCCGTGCCAGCTGCACACCACATCCAAGTATCGAGAAGGGATGTGAAACCGAGAGCTCGGCTCTGCTCTCCTCGGCTTTCCCAAATGCAAACTCTGCACGGTCGATGAGAGGGAACAGGGAGCCCGTGGCTGCACAAAGCCTGCCTCCTAAACGGTCACCGCATTGCAAATGCATTTTAAATACATTGACTGCTACTTTGACATCTGTTTATCCTTTCAGGTGTTACTGTGTGAGGGGGTGCCGGTGCTTCTCTCCATAAGGACCCCCAGACCAGGCTGCTCAGGTGTGGGCGGGCTGAGCGCTGGCCAGGCCTGGGGGAGCTTTCAGTGCCACACGGGGCTGTGTGCTAACAGAGCCTGCAGCCTGTGTACTGAGCGCCGCCCTGTCTCTCTAACGCAGCCCGTGCGCCTTAGGAGGCAGCACAGAGGGGCAGCCGGGGTGGCTCAGCCCGTTAAGCGCTGGCTTTGCAGCCCTGGGACCGAGGATTGAATCCCGGCCCAGGCGGACCTGTATGCTGAACTGGGGTGTGCTCCCCATGCGGGAGGCCCCCAGTTCAGTTCTTGTCCCCAGGTTCAGGCCCTGGCTCCAGGGCATGCCTCCCATGTGGGAGGCCCCAGCCCAGTTCCTGCCCTGTGCGGCCCCCACCCACCTGTGTGGAACAAAACCATGTTGAAAACTGATGACATACAACTATGGAGATTTCTCTGGGCCCTTCCCCTTCTCTCTGTCTCTCTCTGTCTGTCAAAAACAATAAAATAAATCTTAAAAAAAAAAAAAAAGAAGCAACATTGAATATTTCCTTGTCAGTGACAACAGCTTGTTTCCCCCCACTACCAGACATTTGACAGAATGAATAAGTTAATAACTTGTTATTATTTAATTATACCTTACTAAATAACTGAATAAGTTAGTCACTGAATATCTATGAGATTTAGAGAAACCTCATATTTTAGACAATGCGTTGTCCGGCTCTGTGAATGCAGGAGACTAGCAAAGGCAATAGTAATAGAGCCCAAAGCAAGCTGGGCTTTTTGAGTATCGGGGGCTGGAATAGAAGACTTTCTTCTCCATGTGCTGTGCTTTGAGGAACCTGAAATACCCGAATAACCCCCGCTCCCACCTCAACGTCTTCCCTGCTGCCTTCCAGCACGACTTAAAAGTCCACCTCCTCTTGGACTAAGACATAACATTCTCAAGGGAAGTGATATCACCCCCAATCGGGCAAAAATTGGTTCTTGCGGTCAGGAAAATGAAACAAAGCAAAACAAAACAAAAACTTTTTATGTATGGATATATAGAAATTCCATAAAGGGATATTCTAGTTACTGTGATATTACAATTTCACAGAGAAGGAGATTAGGAAAAGAAGTCTGTAAAGGTTTATGGGGTGGAGAGGGTGTGATGATAAAAAACACGTTCAGAAACACTGGATTTGGGTATTTTCCTCAGAAAAGCTCTGTCAAGATTCTGTTAGCAGGAACAGAACAGAATCAAGTGACTGGCCAACAATTGTTAATCAACAATAATTTTGCAGCATTCTATATTAGCTAATATAAGGAAACCAAAGAGATACTAAACTTGATTTCTTTTTTTGAAGTGTATATAGATTAGTTGGCTACAGTGAATCCAGCCCAGGATACTTGTTGATATAGACAGCAACCTCTGAATATATAAATAACTGTTCAAAACATTTTTAATAGTGTGAAACAGTTTATGAAAAGGGCTAAATAACTCTACAAACAATAAAGTCAAGGCCAGCTCAAAAGCAAGAAAGGTTAGGGTGGTGATCAGGGAAGGTTTTATACAGCAAATGGGATTTGAACTGAGCCCGAAAGACAGGAGGGGGCTGACCCAATAGAGAAGAGATGGGAAAACACTCAAACAAGAACAGCTTTGGGACTGAGGACTTGCCTCGGGAGACAGAGTAAGACCTGCAGGCCCGGCAGGAAAAGCAAGTCTCAAGGGATCGAGGACTGAGTTTAGAGACCTGGGCCAAATTTTGGCCAGTTTGATGGTTGTACTGGGACCTTCTTTTTTTTTCCCCCATTAAAAAAAATTTATGAGAGCAATCTTAGTGCATGTGAAGTAGTAGCTCATGTTTCTTTTCTTTTTTTTTTTTTTTACACTTCTTATTTGGTAAAGGATTTATTACAAAATTTACCATTTTAACCACTTTTAAGGGTACAGTTCAGTGGCATTAAGTATATTCACATTGTTGTGCAACCATGACAACCATCCATCCCCAGAACTTGTTTTTAGCATCCCATACTGAAACTCTCTACTCATTAAATAATAACTGCCCCTCCTCCTCTTCTCCCAACCCCTGCTAACTCCTGTTCCTCATTCTGTCTCTACATATTTGACTCTTTTAGGGACCTCAAATAAGTGGAATTATACAATATGTGTCCTTTGTGTCTGGCTTATTTCATTTAGCATAATGTCCTCAAGGTATATCCATGTAGGGTGTGTCAGAATGTCGTTCCTTTTTAAGGCTGAATAATATTCCAATGTATCAAGCCCTTGCTTCTTCTTTCAACATTCTTGGTAATTGAAGCTGAGAGACTAAAAATGCAGCATCCTTTCAAAGGCCTTAGAGTATTATAGCCACGGGGAGGTCAGATTATGCCAGGTTGAACTCTATTCACTCAAAAGACCCTCTAGCCAAAAGTAGATGGAAAGACTGTGAGCAAACTCCCCTCCAGAGACAGGACGAGAGAAGAGCGATGCAGAGCAGAGCACAAAGCAGGCAGTGCCAGACCAGCACCCTGCACCCCTGAAGCGGGGACATGCTCCTAGAAGAACTTCAGGGTGAAGCTACCACAGTGACAGACAAAAGCCAGGAAGCTGCAAGAAGGAATTGTATCCTGGAAGTAAAACCAGGGAGTAACTTGGTGTCAATTTGCACTGTCATTTTGATCCCCAGGACTTAAGTGGGGAAAGGAAGCACGCAAAAGGCTTGATCTGGCTTAGACTTACCAGATGGGTTAGAGAGGGAAAGAGCTGCAGGAAAAGAAGATAAGGTGACATGGTGCCAAAAAGCAAAGAGGCCGTAGAACATAGTATTACTTCTATAGGTGTATCCGTTAGCAACTGCTGCACATCAAACCACCTCACATTTCAGTGGCTTAAAATAACAGTCTGTTACTTCTTGTGACTTTATGAAATGGATGGAGGATTCGGCTTTGGCTGATCTCAGCTGAACTCATTTATGAGTCATCTGTTAGGTCAGCTGGGGGTGGCTGATCTAGGATGACATCCACATGTGGCTTTCTTCTCCAGGAATCTAGTCAGGGTTGCTCTCGTCATGATAGTAGAGGTCCAGGAGAGCAAGCAGAAGCAGTGAAAGGCTGCATAAGGCTGCTTTAAGGCTTGAAACTGGCATGTCATGATTTCTTTCATACTCTTTTGGACAAAGATAGTCACAGATTCAGCCCAGATTCAAAAAGTAGAATCTACTTTCAGATAAAATGAGCTGTACCTTCATATTACAAAGGCAGCAGCAACAGAGTGGGTGGAGAATTTGGGCCATTTTTGTAATCCATTTTCCACAGAAGGAGAAGGCTTCAAATTTGCAAATATGTGCAAGAAAAAAAAAATCTTGTCTGTTTTTTGTGGGTTTTTTTTATGACCAGTCTTATCTTCCTCATGAAACTCCTACCCTAAGTATAAATCTGGGCTCAAGAAAAATTAGGAGATGCCAGGATGGCTCAGCAGGTTGAGCGCTCATCTTATAGCCACAGGGTCCAAGGATCATATCCTGGCCCCGGTGAACTGTGGTGTACCCGCAGTTCGGTTCTCACTGGGGGAGCTTGCCAGGTGGGAGGCCTCCAGTTCAGCTCCAGCTCTGTGAACGCTTCCCATGTAGGAGACCCCAGCCAGGTTCTTGCCCTGTGCAGATCTGCACCCACCTGTGGAGTGAAACTATATAAAAAACTAATGACGTAGAAGTACAGAGACTGCTCTAGGCCCTTCCCCCTTCTCTCTATTTCTCTCTCTCTTGTTTCCGAAAACTATAAAAATAAATATTTAAAAAAATTAAACTTGGGGAAGCCGGGATGGCTCAGTGGGTTAAGAGCTCACTTTGCAGCGCCGGGGACCAAGGATCGAATCCCGGCCCCAGCCCCAGCCCATGTGGACCCATATGCTGAACTGGGGAGTGCCCAGTTCAGTTATCTCTCTGTCTCTGTATCTCTCTCTCTCTCTCTCTCTGTCAAAAACAATAAAAAATTAATTAATTAATTAATTAATTTTAAAAAATTAAACTTTAGTGTCTTAGCGTTTCTGATATAAAGTCACTTTACAGCAACTCAGTTTCTTTTTGAAAGCTGCTTAATCCTTCAGATTCTCTCTCTCTCCCTGTTCCTTACCAAGATGGCATCTCATTGTTAGTGAGGCTCATGTGACATCACAGCAACGGGATAAAAAAAGACTCGGCGTCAAGAAGTAGAAACAATGAAATGTCCAGAAAATGTGGTATATAAATAATGGAATATTATTTAGCCTTTAACAAGGGCTTTCTTCTTTTTCTCAGTTCAAACTCTTCTACGTCATATCACTCTTCTACCCTGGGGCAGAATCTCATGGTGTACACATCACAGACAGAAGGTTAATCTTTCTTTGAAAACTCTGTCTAAGTTGCCCAGACTTGGATGTGAGAGCTGTGGGACAACTAGAAATTAGGGATTGTTAGAGATAAAATACATCAGTTTAATATCCTCTTCCTAAAAAAAAAAAGAAAGAAAGAAAGAGAAAGAGAGGAAAGAAGGATGGATGGAAAGAAGGACGGAAGAAAGGAAGGAAGGAAGGAAGGAAAAAAATCAATCAATCAAGGTTAACTGTAGAGTTTTCTGCCTTTGTGATTGGGAAAATTTTGAAGTCCTTGAAGAAAGAAGCATGATAATGAAGTCCATCCTGCCTAAGGGGAGGTAATTATAAAATCAGTTATGAAATGTTCATGTGAAGACATATAATTGTAATTCAGGGGAGAGGTTTGAGGTTCATGTGCATTAATAGCCTCCTAAACCAAAAAGCTCAGCACTGAATGAGATATGCCAGGAATAGGACACTAACAAGCTCCATGTGTGGGAAGGCTAAAGAGAGGGATGATTTTCAGAAAGCAACCATCAGAAGAGTAAGAGAAGAACCACCAGATAGTAATTTCAGAGCAGAGGCTCTGCCTCTGTCAATTTTGCATCACTAATACATTTTAGGGATACATAGTACCTACTGTTGTATTAGACGCTCAACTGTGTTCTAAGAAGAAAGAATTAAAGGAAAAAAAGAAGACAAGCAGAAAATAAAGAGGGAGGACTGGATCAGCCCGGGGTAATGCCATGGAAGCAAGATGTGGCAGCAGAATAATGGTCACCCAAAGAGGTTCAGGTCTTAGCACCTGGAACCTGCAAACATGTTACCATATATGACAAAAGGGACTTTACAGCTGTGACTGAGGTTACAATTCAGAGATGGGAGGACTATCTTGGGTTGCCTGAGTGAGTCCAATCTAATCACGTGAGCCCTGTAAAGCAGAAGAGCAGGTTAGAGAGATACAAGAAGAGAAGGACTTCGTTCACTGTTGCTGGTTTGGCAGAGAAAACTAAGGAATAAGCTAAGAAACACCACAGCCTCTAGAAGCTGGGATCAGCTTTCAGCTGATAGCCAACAGGGAAGCTTGGACCTTAGCCCTACAACTACAAGGCACTGTTGGTCAACCAACAACCAACCCCACCAGCAGGAAATGGATTCTTTCCTAGAGCCTCCAGGAAAGAATGCAGTCTGCTGACACCTTAATTTTAGTCTGGTGAAACCCACACCAGACTTTGCCCTACAGAACTGTAAGATAAACTGTGCTACTTCAGTTACTAATACTTTCTACACGATGATTAACTATCAGTAATGAAAAGCATAAAAATTAGAAGTGATTCATTCATAATTGCATCATGAAGTACAATGTTTTGATACCAGATAAACTGTATAACTTATCTATATACTCTTAGAAATTTACTTAATTTCTCTGGGCCTCAGTTTACTCATTTTTAAAACCAGATATAATACCTTTGCTGCTTACTCACAAATAACTATACCAGGTTACTTCTTAAAACCCTTTCTAGATCAAAAATCAATGACTCAGGGAAGGGACTAGTTACTTTTCCCTACACATCCACCAAGATCTTACTGCAGACCTTCGTACTTTGAGATTAGAGCATAATCAAGCCAGAATTATAATTCAGTACAATCAAAAACTGTCCATACACCTGCAGCATAGACATCAGAGATAGTGAACAGGGTTTGTCTGAATCACCAGAGTCTATGGGTTGACTGAAGCTGACTCTTGAAGTACTATGACAAAAAATATTTTTTTTAAGATTTATTTTATTGTTTTTGACAGAGACAGAGAGAAGGGGGAGGGCCCAGAGCAGTTTCCATAGTTGTACGTCATCAGTTTTTGACATGCTTTTGTTCCACACAGGTGGGTGGGGGCCATGCAAGGCAGGAACCAAGCTGGGGGCCTCCCGCACGAGGGGACACTCCCTCAAGCTGGGGTCCGAACAAAGGGAGTGGGGCAAGAACTCAACTGAGGGCCTCCTGGATGGGAGACACACCCCAGTTCAGCATATGGGTCCACACAGGCTGGGGCCGGGATTCGATCCTCGGTCCCCAGGGCTGCAAAGTGAGCGCCTAACCCTCTGAGCCATCCCGGCTTCCCCAACAAGAAAGATTCTGATGCCATTTCCAGGTTGAGCAAATCATGCTTTAATGTTACTATTCAAGTGGGATACCTGTCAAGGGTGTAAGGAGGGAAGGTGTGGCTATCTGATGCAAATTTTTACCGTCTCTGCAATGTGGGGTAAGGATAATAAGGAAGTATTACTATAAAGATGTACCATTGACACTGCTTGCTATTTCCAGGAGGAGGGGACATTTGAAATGAGCCTTGATATGGATACATTTTGGAAGAGAGGGAAGAAGGCAGAGCCTGGTGTGGTGCCATATATATATTATATATTATATATCATATATCATATGTATAGGGGAGATAAGCAGGACTTGTGTTAAAACTATGGACTGGTTCTCTCAACCTCCATTCATCTTCTTTTTAGTTGCCCTCATGTAAACCAAGACTTCTTGGCAACTAGAATTCTGGCTGCAATGACATGCACTGTATTCCATGTAGGAAGCAGGAGTGAAGGAGAGTCCATTCTCATTCCCCTTTTGCTCTTTACCATTAGCTTCAGGATATGGAAATGCATTTGTGTCTTTTCCCCCTCAATGATATTCTAGTGTTTTTTTCCTCTAGCTTCCTTGGTTGAGAGGCAATTAATTGTAGCAGCAGTGGTGGCAGCAGCTTCTGATGCCTGGATTGGTACAATGTGTTTTTGAATTAAATCTACCTGGTAGAGGGGCCTCCATGGTGCCCAGGGCCATCCTTGGGGGCCCCCTGAACTCCTCATCCAGCCCTACTGATACTTTGTAAGCACCCAGTTGCCTGTATCAAATCTGATACCTCGAACAACTAGGATGACTCCTTTCTACACTGAACCCCAATACAGGGGCAGAATAGTAAAAGATGCAGAGGTGGGGAAGCATTTAATATGATCAGGGAACAAAGAGGAATTGGGCTTGACTGACGCAACAGGATTATTTGGGGAGCTCAAGGAGATGGATATGTACTAGACTGATGGGGCTTCCAAATGCTGGAAGCCTTTCATGCCATAACGTAGACTTCAGACTTGATCTATAGGGTTTAGCTATCATTGAAGAGGCAGAATGGAGTGAGGTTGAGGGAGTGAAAC
>PVKE010006425.1:17280-54522 GCA_004027555.1 Craseonycteris thonglongyai | reverse complement strand
AAGTCATACATGCCACTATTTTAACAATAGAAAATTTTATTGCTGCTGAAAATGTTTGAGAATTTTAAAAATGTTTGAAAATATTTATGAACTCTTGGAATAACTTGGACACAATTTCATACACACATCATAATATGTTTCATTTTGTAATTATAAGTAGTATTGCCAAGTTTTTGAATGTCATGTGTATCTTCAGATTTTTAAGTCATGCAATATCTATTACTACATTATCTTTAGAGTATTTCCTTATTACTATAAAATATAAAATAAATGAATGGTTTAAGTTGTCCAGGCCACAGTAGCTAACGTATCACTTGCACTACCTGGAGTATAAAATTCCATATAAAATAAACTATATGCTTGGTTTTTTTTGTTCTTGTGTATTTTAAGGCCATTCTCAATTTTCCTTTTACAGGACTTATAGTTAGGAAGAAAATGTAGTCTAATAATTTAAATCAGATGGTTAGAAAGTTAAAAGTTTGATTTCTAACAGTGTAGATTAGAGGCTAGCTATTTAGCCCATTTTACCTTTAATAAAAATACTGTTTGATTCCCTATGCAGTTTGTGCTATTTTGGAAATTTAAATTAGTGAATATTTGTTGATGGATGTTTAGAGATCTGTACATGATGTTTCAAGTACTAATTTGTTCATAAATACAAAATTAAGGCATCAATTTTAAAGTGGTTAGGTACATAATTTCTATTGAAGCTACCTTCTTTAAAATAGCAATTAAAAAAAAATGTGTTTCTTTATAGAATTTGGCCTAAAGACCACTGAGTATTTATTGTCATTCAGATACCATATCTAAGGTAGAAAAATACATGGTATTAGAAAAATTTGGATTCAGTTTTAAAAACAATTTTCAGCTGTATTAATATTATATAATGTTTCAAACTATTTTGCTTGATGATATCACTAAATGATATGGCTAGTTGCTTTCTATTAAAACGTGAATGCATTTATAAGCAGATTAAAAATTTTTTATGATAGGATAGGGATAGAACTCATGGCCATTCTTTTAATATTAATTACATTAACATACAGAGATATATACTAGTACTGTTATTGTTGCTGTCATATTAAGATTTACTTTTAAAATTGTATTATTTAAGTTGATAATTAATACAGCATTTTATTAACATCTATAAATTGGAAATTTTGAATAGAATATTTTTGTATTTAATATAAGGTAAAAATATACTTTAGAAATTTAGAGATAGAAATTTGTCAAATACTGTAATCAGAATTTTGAATGTTACCTGCCTCTCATTTTGGCTTGCAAGTTGGTATTCTATAGAATTTGGTTAACTGGGTATTAATAGGTAGGTTGACAAAGTGTTCTGTGCTCAAGTTAATTTGAGAAGGATTGAGTTAAAGTTTAACATTTTCTCATTGTAAGATTACTCAAAAAGCTCTCATTATGTGAATCTTTAAGAAGGGAATAGAATTATGCCATATATTCCCAAGCTTTGTTTGTTCATAGAAACCTTTTTCTTTTCACTGCATCTATTAATGTTTCTTGGAAGAGCATACCTTTTTATTCTGTGAAAGAAAACAAGTGTTAGTACATTTGAAAAATGGCAGTTTGTTTATAGTTACATTGGTTAATTAAAGGATAACTCCCCCAACACACACATACACACATATAAGCAAGTTTTAGTTAGTTTCTATATCTTTCTTTAATCTGAATGCTGAAGTTATTAGTATTTGGATTTTGTATGTTGATCACAGGAAAGGATGTTTGTTATAGATGTGTTCATATGTGATCATGGTAGTCTGTCCTCAGAATCAGGATCCTAAAAGATTGCGTCATAAACTCATCTGAAATAGTCCAGGAATATTGTTTAGAACAACTTCCAAAAAGTTGTGATGCTCTTTTAAAATGCCATAAAGTACATTTTATATATTCTTCTGTTTTTGTGAGATAAAGTCAGAGACTTTTCATGTTTTTACATGCAAACACATTGTTCATGGAAAAAGAGGTAAAGGTAAAAGTGCAACAGTGTTTGATAAAATCAGAATGTCAGGTTGTAAAGTGACTATTTTACTCAAGTACAGACTAACGTGTGACAGATAAGAAAGGTTTGAAGGTCTTCAAAATCACTGCGAATCATTAATCTTAATATAATTAAGAAATTTTTGTTATATTGAATTTTTAAACCAAATTTGCTAGCTGCTAAAATTATATCAAATACAGCTCTATATCAAGTACCGTTACCAATTGTTATTTAAAAGTAATATTTAAGCAGTTAGAGGTTTAGGAAAATGGCTTCAGTTAAAGAAATACTTTATATATGGTAAAGTATAAAATGAATATACATTGACAGTGGGCCCTTTAACATTCACCAAATTACTGTATGTGTATACCTTTAGGTAGGACTATAGTATGAAAATTATTTCTAACTCTTGTATTTTTCTGAAAGAAAAATATTACCAGTTAATAATTATTTTGTCATAATTCTGTACATAGGGCTTAAGCAGTACCTCAATATCAGTAATATGAAAATAGAAAAAATCTTTATACATGTTTCTTCTTGAATCATTTTGATCTAATGAACAGACCTTAAACCCTTATACAACAAACTGAATAAACACATTATATTTCAAAGTACCTCTGTTAATTGCTAATAATCTCAAAGCTCTAAATCTCAGATTTTTTAGCTCACAAATTTTCCCATTAGTAATTCTAAGAATAACTTGATTTGATGGATCACTAAGGATAATTACTATATAAAATATTGTTAAATTAGGCTTATTTAATAATCTGATAAAATTTATATATCCTAACTGATGCTAACTTTTATTATCTATTAGAAGCTACAATCATCAACCAGCTAAATTTATTTGCATCAAATATTTCGGGGGGTTTTCTGCCCATTTTAGTTATGATAACTGATATTAATTTAGAATCTGGCATCTATCTAAATGTTTTGGGCAAACTGCTGTTTCACAGATTAGAGTGATGGTGTTGGATGTTCCTCTGCTAATACTCTAGTTTGTAAGAGTCCTTCTTCAGATGCTGCTTTGAGTCCCTTTTGGATCTAAGTTATATATAATAATTGTGTAAGTTAGGGAAGCTGGGATAGCTCAGCAGGTTGAGCTCTTGCTTTACAGCCCCAGGAACCAAGGATTGAATCCTGGTTCCAGCCCATGTGGACCCATATGCTGAACTGGGGTGTGCTTCCCATGTGGGAGGCCCCCTTATTTCGGCCCTCTTCCCATGTTTTAGCCCCTGGTTCAAGGCACCAAGGGGGCACACCTCCCACGCAGGAGGCTGACAGCCCAGTTTCACCCTGCGCTGGCCCCCGCCCACCTGTGGAACAAAACCATGTCAAAATCCAATGGAGTGCAACTTTGGAGACTGCTCTGGGCACCACCCGCCCCCTCTGTTTCTCTGTGTCTATCTCTCTCTGTCGTTCTGTGTCTATCTCTGTCAAAAACAACAAAATAAATCTTAAAAAAAAAAAAAATGGAAGTAAAATAGTAATAGTACAGATGTAATTTATCCAATGCAGTATCTACCACATTCTTTGCTGCTTCTAATGCATCTAAAATTGATCTGGTTGTTTTTTGTTTTTATTTTTTAGTAACTGCATCACACTCTTGGCCCATATGAACTTGCAGACAACTTAGCTCTTTTTCCCTAAACATCTCACAAGCTAAAGCTACTTGTGTGGTTCTCATGTTGACAGTTCAAGTTGGGAAAAGGAGTATTGTTTATGAATAGGATGATGATGAGCTCAGTTTTCAACATGCTTTAGTTATTTGCTGGTGGGATGTCTAAATAGAGATTTTATAAAGATAGAGGATAAAAAGTCAAATGTACAGAGAGGTTTGTGAGTTCAGGTAGTAATTAAAACTGTCAATGTTTTGTATGGAGATGAACCAGCTATGGAAAGTACTATTGCTTTCTCATAGAAACTCAAGCAGAAGCTATTCACAGTCATGTCCTTAGCCCTTTCATTAGTACACATTTTTTCATTCTCACCAACATCTCAAAATCTTTAAGGGACAGTTTAGAGGATTCGTGGAATATTTAGTTTTACATTTTTGTTTTGTGAATTATTTAAGATATCTGAGCTTAGTTTATTCATCTCTGAAATTCACAAGATTGAAAAAAACAAAACAAACAAAAAAAGCTTGGTGGTGTTGATTTTGTGTTTAGCATGCATCATTTTAGCTATTTACAAAGCATGTCTATTAAAATTAATTAAAGCATATAACCTGTATGAACAGCAAATATAACTTACCCATCTCCAGTTTAGTGCATTAATAAATGGGTAGTGGGAGATAAGGTAACAAACACCATCAAATTAAACATTTAATTTCTTTCATTTAGGGTACAGACAACTTGTTGCTCCCAGTGATGAGAACTAAGGGGTGAGGCCAGGGTGTGTGGGTAGTGGTTACATTTTCATTTTGTACTGTTTTGTTCTATTCAAATTTTGAACCATGGAATGATTCTATTTTTGTAACAGGTAAAAGAAGTTTGCTTCATTTACTTTAAACGTAAGATAGTATGATGTGTTAGAAAGTATTGACATTTGAAGTTAGAAGACATGATTTCAAATCCTGATTTCACCATTTCTTGGCCATATGGCCTTAGGTGAGTCATTTCACCTCCTTGAATTACAGTTTTTGTTTTGAAAATGGGGATGATGATAGCTGCCCTGTTTACCTCTCAGGGTACTTGTCAGTTTTGTCTGAGAGGCATATATTCTGATAGGTGCTGATGGAAGACACATTTCCAGTCATCACGGCATTCACACAGGGCATCCCACTGTGAAAATAGGCAAAAATTAAACCTGTTGTTGTAAGTTCTGTGATAGAGATAAACATGTTACAAAGATACATGGGAAGGATCCAAGGTTGCAGCTTGGGGAGGGGAGAAAAGGGGAGGGGTTAGAGTAGTCCTTCTGAAGACAAAAGGACATTTGAGTTAAGTTTTAAAGAATGAGTGGGATGAAAAGGGGTGAGGAAGGAGAGAAGCCATTCCTCTCAAAAGGCAACAACTCCAGCCCTATCTCATTTTATGTGTTTGTATGTAGCACATTTTTGTTTTATTTGTTTTGTTGAAACATGATACTGCAGCAGATTCTTCCTTAGTTTTTCTGACTCCCACAATCTTGACTTATTAGATGAAATTTGATAGTAGTAGAAAATCTCATTTGACTTTATAGTGACCACAAAAGAATTAATAGAAAATTACTAAAACTCACTGAATTTTAACTACATACATTTTACTGTATATACCATAAGCACTAAATCATCAGGTTCTGATGCCAGTCTTCAGTTCTTCCTCACTAAGGACCTACTGAGAATTCTTGAGGTGGCTAAGCAATCAGCTTCACATTTGCGGTCTTCTTGGATTTTTCCATATGAATGATTATTTTTCTCCTTGCATCTTTCATGGTATTTTTGTCCTAAAATACTTTTGTAAAGACATTATTTCTGCTGTGTGTGTGATTTCATTACTAAGCCCTTAGTCTTTAAAAGCCTAAAATTTATTTAGATAATCTTTTACTCTGATTTCTATAGAGTGCTTTCTCCTGATATCTTTAACAGAAAAACTTGTTGCCTACTTAAGTCAAATAGCTTCTTTTCCTATCATGAATATTTTTGTTCTCTTCACTGGGAAAGATACAGACTTTAAATCTATTTAACAGGAAATTATTGAGTTCCAAGTTGTAAGTGGATACACTTTACCTGGTGCCATATTGTTTCCTTTGTAGTATCATTAAACATCTTACCCCCATAATAGTTTACAAACATTACTATTTATTTAATACCCCTTCCTGTGAGTTACAATTTAGGGTCATTGATATTTTACTATTTGTTTGTTTTGATTTTTTATGAGTTTATTTGAGCCAAACTGAAGACATGCTTGGAAGCAAGATCTCAAATGCTCTAGAGAATAACAGTTTTGCTGCAGCTTTTAAGTATTTGAGATTATGGAAGAAAGTAAAGAAGATTACATGGGTAAAAACAAGGTGGGAATTAGATAACAGGATTGTTAATAAAATTATGTGCTTTCTTAAGAATGGTTAAGTCTTCCAGGGGTATTATATCTGATATCTCAAAGGTATATTAGCCTAGATAGATGCACAAGAACAGGGCTTGCCTACAAACTTCTCACTAAAAGAAGTTATAGACTGAGGTGTGACTGTCTACCAGAGTTGCGCATTTAGGAATTTATAATCCGCTCACCCTATGAAGTTACTTCCCTTAGAACCCCTTTATTTCATCCACACCTCCCTTATTTTGGTCATAAATCAGTCCAAAGGATACACTGATAACCAACCTTTTCATCAGATAGTGTGGTCTCACAATACTGGGAAGGCTCATTCCTAGAAAGTCCCAGGATCATCGTCTTGTTGAACATTGGTGGTGGGGCAATACCGCGACCATGAGATCTAGTTCAGACTGAATTCCCCAAAAGGGAAGGGCAGGCAAGTAGAAGACAGTCAGGTCTTACAGCCTTCATTGTGAAATATACCACTCTAGATCATTTCTAGCCTATGAACTATCATGGTCCAAATTTTACCTTCTGTCTGATTTTTCTATATTTGACATCTAGTATAGCATTTACATAAGCCATGAAAAGAATATTAATAGTTATATTATACATGTTCAGTAATCATAACCAGTTGGACTATAGAAAAGCCCAAATAACAAGTATAACTATTATTATAAATAATATCATTAGCAGACAGGTAAAGATAATAAAATGAATTAGGAGTTCAGTTATCAATCCATAGATATAGAGGCCTTGTCAGTGCCTTGGGATAGCTCTCTACCTCTGTTGTCAATTGCTTCTCATCCCAGAGGAGATATTTTAATATTTAACACTCAATATCCTATAATTTACAGATATACTTTGTTAATTGAAAATATGATATAGATAGAAAGTAAGCACTTTGATTATTAAAAACAAGCAATTTTTTTTTAATTTTATACTAATTTAGTTTTACATGTGAAATAGAGACTTGCACAAAATTTACATGTAGTGCTTTTTAAATTTATTTTTTAATGTTTAATTTATTGTTTGAGAGAGAAGTGGGGAGGTCCCAGAGTAGTCTCCATAGTTGTACATCATTAGTTGTGACATAGTTTCATTCCACACAGGTGGATGTGGGGCTATGCGGGGCAGGAACTAAACTGGGGGCCTCCCACATGAACCTTCACTGCCATCCCTGAAGTTAACAGTTGCACCACAGTTAAACATACGGGTTTACATGGGCCGGGGCTGGAATTTGATCCCCGGACCTTGCAGATACAAGGCAAGTGCTCAACCTGTTAGCTATTCTGGTATCCCAGAATATTTCTTAATATAGTGAAAACAAAATTAGTATTGTATAGGAAATTTTCTCTTTACTTTCTTTATGTTTATTTGCCTACAAGAAGGAAAAGATGAGGTTTCTCAATTTTTAAGTGATTTATCAATTTAGAATGAATTAGCCCAAAGTGAGAAAGCGTTATTTCTTTATCTGCAAAACAGTCTTCTGCTGTTACTGTCACTTCAGATGCTTTTAACTTCAAAGTAGTAGAAAATCAAACTATATGTGGCTTAAACTGTAAGGATACAGTAGACTCAGTTAAATGGAACTCAAGTAACCAGTTGCTTGAGTTTTTCTGGTTTCTTGAGAGGTGGGTACATTATCTGGTATCTACCAACCCTAATGGGTTGCCAGTTAACTGGAAGCCTCCTGTATTTATCATCTCATATAGTGAGATATCTGGAGGTAGGGTGAGTTCAGAGTTGGTTAATTTAGTAATTTAATACCATTATCAAAAGATTCAAATTCTCTGACATCCCTGAGTAACCTGTCCTTTTAGTCTGGATTTCCTTGTGATCCCAAGGCACAAGAACAGGTGTCACACACCGATGACAATGTCCAGGGGAGAAAGAATTATAGCTGCTTCTATCACATTTAAGAAGAATGACAGCTTTCTCTGAAGCCCCCAGCAGATGTGCCTTTTGTAGCTTTGGCCAGAATTGGATCACTGAACACATGCCCAAACTGTCACTTGGCAAGGAGTGTAAGAACATTATGACTGGCTTCTTCCCTTGAAGGACATGGCTTCTGGGATGATCATAATCAAAGTTAGAGTCTGTTGGCAAGTAAGAAGTAGCTGTTGGGAAGGCAACCAATAATGCCTGTTGCAATTGAGTGCATTTTAACTTTTTTATGTATTCAAATGTTTGAGAATTACTTCAAAAAATAAAACATGTTTCAGTAGTGGCTAAGAGTGTGAACTTTGGAGTAAAGCAGTTCTTTGGTACTTTAACAAGCTGTGTGAACTTGGACAAGCTCCATAATTTCAATTTAGTTATTACTAAAATGGGATTCATAATAGAACCTATTTTATAGAGTTGTTTTGAGGATAAAATGACAATGCTTTGATGTAGTATTAGGTCCATGGTGAATGGTCAGTGTAACTGCATTTATTACCATATTTTAATTTTAGCTTATCTTGAATGATTCAAGCTTTTGCCTAAATCTCAGATGTACCATATGTGGTGGGATACCAATATTGTAAATATCGGTTCTTGAGGTATAACTGTTGGTTAAACTTCACCATAGGGCTGGTTTGGGGGAAGCAGATTTAATGATGGCCATCAGGAATGCTAAAACCTCAAAAATCATTCATCCAACCTGATTTTTTTCATCAGTGTTGCTATCTGACTTCAGCTTAATTTTCATTAGTAGTATCATTTTTTTACCAAAGTTTCATGAAATATGTGAAATATTTCATGTAGCTTGTATTTTATTCATTTCTGAAATGTTGATAAGTCCTTGTTTGGTTCTCTTTGAATCTAAACTGTTTTACAAACATTGTGGGATGCCTAATTAAGAGACTGTAAAATGGGAATAATACTTAAATAAGATTGTAGGTATTAAATTCACTAACATACACAAAAATCTGTTTATATTTGGTCTTCAATAAAAGTTCCTTCATCTCTTATTATACAATAAAAATCTCGAAAGTATTGTTTGTTTCTTCATAAATAGCCAAGATTTTTTTCAGCTATATCAGTAGAGGAGAACTGTATCAATCAGGAAAAAGAAAATCATACTAAGAGTTTCAAACAGGGATTTAATACAGGGAATTGATTATATAGGTAGTGGTATCATTTTATGAAACACTGACGTTTCATTGACTGGACAGGGTCATTCCAAATTTTTATGACAAAAAAATTGGTAGACATTTCTTAGCTTTTAAACAAACTTTAAAAACACTAATTGAGGGGAGGCCAGAATGGCGCAGTGGGTTAAGCGCTTTTGCAGCCCTGGGGACCAAGGATCGAATCCCAGCCCCGACCCATGCTGATCCATATGCTAAACTGGGGAGTGCCCCCAGTTCAGTTCTCACTGGGGTGAGACCCCAGCCCAGTTCCTGCCCTGTGCAGCCCCGCGCCCACCTGTGGAATGAAACTATGTGGAAAAACCAATGATGTGCAACTGTGGAGACTGTTCTGGGCCCTCCCCCTTCTCTCTGTCTCTGTCTCTGTATCTCTCTGTCAAAAACAATAAAAATAAATCCTTAAAAAAAAAACACAACAACCACTAATTGAGTATTTCAAAGAAATGGAGGAAGAAGTATTTTACTCATAAGTGTATTCTAAAAGTTGAAAATGAATAAATAAATTATAATTATTTATCACTTTAAATGTGGTATGTAACATAGGATTATGTTTCTTTCTCAGTGGATCCTGTGCTGCTTAAAGAATATTCTTATAAATTCAGGTTAAATCAATTTTCTTTTTCATCAGTTGTTTCATATTACAACCATAACTCTGTGAGTAGGAGTGCTTTTCCTGGAGTTTCTAATAGTCTGTGTATAAATGACTTCTCTTTTACCTTCTCACAAACACAATGGTGTTCCTTGTAATCTATTCCATATCTTTTAAAGATGTTCCCATAAGACTCCACACTAAGATTCTCATTTACACTGATTGTTTCCTAGGCCTACAACACAGTTTTAATCCTGGGATTTCTTCTTTTTTTTTTTTTTTTTTTTTCATGAGACAGTTGCATAATGTTGACAATGGTTTCTTTTCTTGATTTTCTTCTTCACTTTTCTGGAGTACATTCTTAAGTAAATTCCCAGAAAGGGGGCTTAGTAGATAAACTTTTTGAATTTTTAGATAACTAATAAAAGTTCCCCTGGCCTGTAACTTCTTTCATCAGTTATCCACATGACTTACTGCTTTCTTCAGACCTTAACTCACCTATCCCTTAGCTAAAGAGGCTTTCCCTGACCATCCTATATTAAACTGCAAGTCCCCTATACTAACAATCCTTCATTGCTTTTTTTGTATAGCACTTTATCACAATCTCACCTGCTATATATTTTGTTTATTGTACTTATTTCCTCACTAACAAATGTCATGGAGCAGAGATTTTTGTAATTTTGTTCACTGCTGTATCTTTAATACAGAAAATTATGTCTGGTACATAGTGACCTCTTAGTAAAAAAATACTGAGTGAATTAGTGAATTTTCCACTCACTATTATAGTTACAAATCCAGGTTATAAACTTTTTTTTTCTCAGAACTTTGAAGGGATTGCTCCATTGTCTTCTAGTATCTAGTGTTATTAACATGAAATATAATATCAGTCTGATTTGTTTTCCTTTTTTAGGTGACCAATTCTTTTTTTGAAAGCTTTCATTTTCTTGAATCTCTGGAAATTCTGAACAATGTATTATATATATCATACATAGATATGGGTTTTTTTCATTGATTCTAGTTGGGACTTAGGAAGCACTCCCATTTAAGATTGTTGGGGTTTTTTCCTAGCTATGGGAAACTTTATTAAAAATGGTCCCCCTGCTTTTTTTTCTGTACTGTCTATAACCCCTAATGATTATCAGATTTGTTGTCTTATTTTTATTTTTTGAAGATTTATTGTTTTTGAGAGAGAGAGAGAGAAGGGGGAAGGGCCCGGAGTAGTATCCATAGCTGTACATCATTAGTTTTTAACATGGTTTTGATCCACACAGGTGGGCGGGGTCCGCATAGGGCAGGAACCAGCTGGCCAGTGGGAGGCTCCTCCCTGTGAGAACCAAACTGGGGCCACACCCCAGTACAACATGTGGGTCTACATTGCTGAGCGGGGACTGCAACTCAATCCTTGTACCCCAGGGCTGCAAAGCAAGAGCTCAACCCACCAAGTCATCCCGGCTTCCTCCGGTTATCAGATTTATTATCTTTTCTCTTGATGTTCCATTTTTTTTATTTTTATTTTTTTTATTTTACATCTCTTTATTGTAAGTTTTGATATATTTTATATTTTTTATATACTATTAATATTTAAACAGTGAAATCTGGCATGCTAATTTCTTTGAAATGAAATACCAAATAGGATAAAATAGGGTAGATTGATTTAATATTTGTATTTTGTATTTTGCTAATATAATGAATAACAAGTAGCTATGACATCAGTAGGAAAAGTAAGTATTCATCAGTAAATGATCATTGGTTTACTGGAAGCATACTTAGTCTAATTTTTCATTAGGCACTATATTTTATTTCAAATATTATGCAATAAAGTGTTACACATCCACAAAATTTATGAGTAGGGATATTCATCACAATATTATAATATGGGGATGGCCTAAATATTCAGTAGGATAATACTTTAACAAGCTGTCATATTGATACTGTAAAGTGCTTTGTACCCACTAACAGCTATATTTTCAAAGAACATTCATGAGAATGCAGCCCCAGTGTTCCCTGATGGAAATATCTAAGAGGAGCCAGAAATTCAGACTTACCATATGTGTTAAATGTCCCAGTATTTTAATGTAGTAACATCTGGGGTTTTTTTGTTTTTTGGGTTTTTTTTGTTGTTGTTCTTTCTTTTTAACATTGTAAATCAAATAAAACCATCTTTAGGTCTCATTTAAAGCAATATGGCAACTTGCTGTTCTAGCAAGTTTCTTTTACTATTTAAAAGGAACTTCTAAAGAAATGTCTCTAATGATATGCATTAATGTTTTTATTTTGAAAATTTAAATCTGAGGATAAATATTTTTACCTTAATACTGAAAATTATTGTTAAAGCAGTTTAAAAATTATAAGTCAAATGCTGATTTCTATATATAGTGTTCACATGTTCCTCTGTCTTAAGTCCAGGTTTGCATGTATCCAGTATTTACAGCTTTCTTCTGTAGCTGACTTGGTTGTCATGGTTTTTTGTTTTTGTTAACAGCTTTATTGAGATATAACTCACATACCATACAAATCACCCATTTAAAGTGTACAATTCATTAGTTTTTAGTATATTCACTGCAGTGTACAATTGTTGCCACAATCATTTTTACATTTTTTATCACCCCCAAAATAAACCCCAAACACTTTAGCTATTATCCTCCTGTTTCCCCTATCTTCCCAGTCCTAAACAACCACTAATCTACTTTTTATCTCCAGCTTTGCCTATTCTGGATATATCCTATAAATAGAATTGCACAATATGTGGCATTTTATGTCTGGCTACTTTCATAATGTTTTCAAGTTTCATCCATATTATAACATGAATCAGTACTTCATTTCTTTTTTTCTTTTTTTTTTTTAAGAGACAGAGAGAGACAGAAACAGAGAAAGACAGAGAGAAGGGGTAGGGCCCAGAGTAGTCTCCATAGTTCTACCTCATCAGTTTTCGACATGGTTTCGTTCCACACAGGTGAACAGGGGCTGCACAGGGCAGGAACCGGACTAGGGGTCTCCCACATGGGAAGCACACCCCAGTTCAGCATATGGGTCCGCACGGGCCGGGGTTCATCCTGGGTCCCCGAGGCTGCAAAGTGAGCACTCAATCCGCTGAGCCATCCCAGCTTCCCCTCATTTCTTTTTATTGCCAAATATTATTTTATTGTATGGATATACCATAATTTTATTGTATGGATCTGCCATAATTTGTCCATTCACCAGTTCATGTACTTTTGAGTTGTTTCCCCATTTTGCCTATTATGCACAATGTTGCCATGAACATTCTTACACAAGTTTTTATGTGGACATGTTTTAATTTCTCTTGGGTATATGAGAGCTATCTAGAATGTATCCAGCTATGTAACCATTCTTATTATATTGACAATGGCTGGATTTTTCAGCCATTTTTGTCTCAAGTAAGCTTGCAATTCAACAAAGTTATACTGATTTCCTTACTGTAAAAGACTTCTCAGGACCTTTTTTAAATAAGAACATATGTATCATAAATCTTTAAGATTTGGCAAGCAGTATTTTTTAAGCTTATTTGACCACTAGTATACCATGAAATAGGCTGGAAAACACTGGACTACATATTTTAAATCACATTATGTCATACATGTATACTGAAGCAGTTTAAGTTACTGTTTGTTACTACCCTCATGGTTGTCATTTTAAAAAATTTCTCCTTATGTCTATCCTTTTGTATTACTCTTATTTCTTTTGTATTACTCTTATTTCTGTATTTTCCTCTTATATATTTATTTGTCTAACAATTAAAAGTTACCAGGTTCTGAAGTTGCAATGTTTCTCTGTAGGTATGGGTTTATAAGACTAATGAAAAATATTTGCAGTTAATTCTGCCTTTAAAATGTAATAAATAATGACATTTTATTTGTACTTATTATTTTAACTTACAGCCTTTGCAAAACTTAGGGAGGAGAGCAGGGATTAAAGAATTACAACTAGTAGGTTATGTTTAGATACCTTTCTCATTGAATTTTGCTTTATTCCAGAAAAGGTTTTAAATATAGCCAAAGGAATAACTAACAGATTTTAAAATCATTCAAAATTGTGCCACTCAGAATTATTAGCATCAAACTTTTTGATAAATTTAATACTTATACGCAGGGGGGAAAACATCAAACTTTATTGGAAGACATAAAATGAAAGTTTCCCTATTTACTTCCCAGCTAACCTCCCCTACCCCAAATCATTAGGGCTTTTCTCCTCAGGTAACCACAAATTAGATTTTTAGGTTTCCTTTGTTATTTATTTCTTTAGTGTCCTTTGTTGTTTATTTATATTAATGGCAACATAAAATTTATACCCATTTTGTACTTTGGTTTTTTTCATTTTGAGGTATTTCAGGATGAGTGTTTGAAGGTCACATAATATTCTACTGTAAATACTGTTAACATTTGTTATATGTCCTTTTTTTTTTTTTTTTAAAGATTTATTTATTGTTTTTGACAGAGAGAGAAAGAGATACAGAGTCAGAGACAGAAAGAAGGGGGAGGGCCCAGAACAGTCTCCACAGTTGTACATCATTGGTCTTTCCACATAGTTTTATTCCACAGGTGGGCGGGGCTGTGCAGGGCAGGAACTGGGCCGGGATCTTGCCCCAGTGAGAACTGAACTGGGGGCACTCCCCAGTTCAGCACATGGGTCCGAACAGGCTGGGGCCGGGATTCAATCCTCAGTCCCCGGGGCTGCAAAGTGAGCGCCCAACCCACTGAGCCATCCCGGCTTCCCCTATATGTCCTTTCTATTTCAATAACACAAGATCATGAGGGACGGGATGAGCTTTGCTCTCATACCTCAAAATTCCAAACTAGAAATTTTAGTATTTTAATATTTAGTATGTAGTTTATGTGTTGATTTAAATCCATATTTAAATCTGACTTAAATGCCTTCCAGGTAATGTGACAAAAGATTTTTTTTATTATTAAAATTATTGGGGTGACATTAGTTAGTAAAAATCACATAGGTTCCAGGTGTACAATTCTATAGTACTTTGTCTATATGCTGCATTATGTGTTCACCACCCAGAGTCAGTACCCCTTCCATCACCATATATTTGGCATATACACAATATAATATTACTAAGCTACTTTTTGACAAAATGGATAGACCTTGAAATCATCATGCTAAGCGAAATAAGCCACACAGAAACAACCAAGAACCGTATGACTTCACTCATGTGGAACATAAAACTGAAAACAACAAAGAAACAAAAAATTATGAATGCCATTAACAGTTTAGTGGTTACCTGAGGGGAAGGGGAAGGGGAAGGGGAGAGGAGGGAGGGGAGCCAAATATAAGGTTTCTTTTTTTTTTTTTTTTTTAAGATTTATTTGTTTTTGACAGAGAGAGATACAGAGACAGAGAGAAGGAGGAGGGCCCAGAACAGTCTCTATAGTTGCACATCATCGGTTTTTCCATATAGTTTCATTCCACAGGTGGGCAGGGCTGCACAGGGCAGGAACTGGGCCGGGGTCTTGCCCCAGTGAGAACTGAACTGGGGGCACTCCCCAGTTCAATATATGGGTCAGCCAAGCTGGGGCCAGGATTTGATCCTCAGTTTCTGGGGCTGCAAAGTGAGCGCCTAACCCACTGAGCCATCTCAGCTTCCCCCAGGTTTCTTTTTTTTAGAGTTGCAAACTTATATGTCTGATTAGAATATGAATATTAAATCATGTTCTAAGTGTTATTACAATCTGAAAATTAAATCATATTTTGAAATCCACTTAAAAATCTTCACTGTAAATGATTAGACAAAAGCCATGTCTAATACGGTTTTTAAATTTCATCCTAGCAACATAGATCTAGAATAAGTAAGCAAGCCAGATGAAAAAAATGCTTTTATTTATTTATTTTTATTTTTTTATTTTTAAGATCTATTTTATTGATCTTTGGCAGACAGAGAGAAACAGAGAGAAGGGGGAGGGCCCAGAGCAGTCTCCATAGTTGACATTAGTTTTTCACACAGTTTCACTCCACAGGGCTGCACAGGGCAGGAATGGGGCCGGGAGCCTCCCACATAGGTCCCGGCAAGAACTGAACTGGGGGCACACCCCAGTTCAGCATGTGGGTCCACATGGGTCGGGGCCAGGATTCGATCCTCAGTCCTTGGGTTTCCAAAGTGAGCACTTAACCCGCTGAGTCATCCCAGCTTTCCCTAAAATTTTTATTAACTGGAATTAGGGGAGATTGCACTAATATGGTTAATTGAATTTTGGTTTTCTGAGGAATAATCAGTAGAACTTTGTATTGCTCTGTACCTTATTGATGAAAACCTTCCTGTTCTCTATCAGTACCTTTTCTTGTTTTAATAAATATTTGTTTGTTGCCACTAGTTGGCCATGAAAGAACCATGTCTAAATTATCTATCCCAGTTCATCACATAGGGAAGGTAAGGCATAAGATTACATGTACATTGAATACTCTTTAAACAATTTTATTGTTGAAAATAACCTAATCATTCTTTGTTTTGGATTTGGTGTGCAATATACTGATTTTTTTTTCAGTAAACTGAGTTTTTTACATTTTGTTTCAGTACATGTATAAAAGTTTGGAAAAAGTATCAATAAAAATGTAAGACAAATGGACACACTCAATAGCTTGGTGATTGCCTGAGGGAAGGGGAAGAAGGGGGAAGGAGAGAGGGAGGAGGGGAAGTGGGAGAGGGCACCAGCATTATGGACACACTCAATAGTTTGGTGGTTACCTGGAGAGGGGGGGCGGAGGGGGAAGGGAGAGTTGTGGTGGGGAGTGGGAGTGGGCACCGGATATATGGTGGTGGAAGGGGAGCTGATTCTGGGTGGTGGGCACATAATGCGATGCATGGGTGATGTGATGTGGACTTGTACATCTGGAAACTATCTAATTGTTACCAACCAATGTCACCCCATTAAATTTAACAATAAAAAAGAAAGAAAGAAAGAAAGAAAGAAATGTTAGTACATAATAATTTTGACTTGTTTTTTATATTGTAAATACAATTATAATAGATTTTTTTAAATTAAAAATTTACAGATTGTGTACTTTGATAGATTACACTTGCTTTAGGCAGGTATAGATTTAAAGGCATGAGGATCATGCTTAACTCTGTGTCTAAAGTATTTTTTTCTTTTCTCCTGTGCTCCGCATCTAGCACATATACTTGGGTATTTTAAGTATGTTGTATGATTACATAGTTTCTTTGTTTCTTATGGTCTGTTTGCTAGAGAGAAAGTTAATCCTCCGAACATGTTTGGTTTATTTATAGATTGGCCAAAGAAAAATTGATGTATGAAAAAGAAGCAAAACAACAAGAAGAAAAGATTGAAAAAATGAAAGCTGAAGATGGTGAAAATTATGCCATTAAAAAACAGGTGAAGTTATATCTTAATAATAGCTAACATTTACAAAATGCCAATTTAGTTAATGAAGTAACAGTTCTCTGAGAAGGGCCTATTATTTCTTTACAGTTAAAACCTCCATTTAAAAATGAGGACATTGAAATGAGGTTAATTAACTTGCCTAAGGTTATCCAACTGCTAAGTGGCATATCTGGGATTTGAACATGGGCATTCTGGCTCTGGAATTTGCACTCTTAACTATTAAGCTATACTGCCTCTCCAATTTTAAGATTAAATATAAAAATGACCTAATCTTATGTTAAATATATATTTAAATTCACAATATTTCCCCAAAATGATGTGAAGACCACCAATATATATATAGAGAGAGACATGTGTGCGTGTGTGTGTGTGTTTTTAGTAGATACTTCTGATTACCTTTATAACATATTTCAGTGTCCTGAGCACTGCACAAATGGCTTTTCTTGATTTTGGTGTCTGTTTCTCTCTCCATCCTCATCTCTTGCCAGTCACTACCTAGACCTCTTAGGTTCTACCTTTCAGTTTTCTGAGCATGTCCTTTCTCCTGTGCCTCTGAGATATTGCACATGTGTGGGTGCTCTTCCCACTTTTCATATCTACCTTCCCCATATTAATTCCTATTCATCCTTTAAACTTACCCTACACGCCACCTCAGTACTGAGCTAGGTGCCCTTCCTCTGTGCTCCTGTAACACCTTATTTATTCCCATTGTAGCATTTATTGAATATTCACCTTTTTTTTTTAAGATTTATTTTACTGTTTTGAGAGAAAAGGCGGGTAGAGGAAGAGGGCCCAGAGCAGTCTCCATAGTTATACATTAGTTGTGACGTAGTTTCATTCCACACAGGTGGATGTGGGGCCACTCGGGGCAGAAACTGGGCTGGGAGCCTCCCATGCAGGAGTGAGAACCACTACCACCACAGTTCAGCATATGGGTTTGCATTGGCCGGGGCTGGGATTCAATCCCTGGACTTCTCACTCCAAGCACTCAACCTGCTGAGCTATCCCAGCATGCCCTGAATATTCACTCTTGATTGACACTTGTTTCATAATTCCTTGAGAAAATGAGGCTATCAGGGAAAGTAACTCATATTCCCTCCACAAAAATCAGTCAGCCTACCTGCATCTATACCTATACTACCTTCTTTCTTATTAGAGAGGATTATCTGCCCTGGCCCTTGTTACAACCATTAGTGACATTTTATAACTTCTTTGTCCTCATCTTACATTACCTCAAGAGCATTTGACACAAATGACCACTCGGTCCTTGAAACATTCTTCTATATTGGGGTCTGTAATGGAACATACTCCTGGTTTTCCTTCTGTTTCAATGCCATTATTCCTGTTTCCTTTGCTGAAACTCTCCCTCTTTCCTCTCTTCCACTCCCAACTACCTACTTATGCACACACGCACGAGTGCTTGTTTTTTTAAGCCTTTAAGTGTTATATCTATACTGTCCCTCTCTAGGTCATCTCATACCCTCCTATAAATTTAAGTAGCAACTTTATGCCCATTTATTTATTTATTCACTCAACAGATATTTATTGAACTGCTACTACTTGTCAAATACTATTTCAGGCACTCTTTTAGTCATGGCATTAAAAACAAGAACAACAACAAAAACCCAAATCCCTGATTACTTGGTGTTCATTCTAGTACCAGTGTATCTCTGAGGCTGACTGCTTCAATATATATTACATACTCAACTAATCACTTGCTTGACATATCCTCTTGCGTATCCAGAATAAAAAATCTTGGTCTTCCCTCAACACAACCCACTCTGCCAAAACAAAAAGCTATTTCTTCTGTTGTTTTCCTCCTCTTAGTAAATGGTTATTTACACTCATGCAGAAACCTACCCCAAAAATTCAGTGCATCCCTTCTTGATACTTCTCTCTCATTCTAATAATCACATCTTATATCACCAAGACTTATGTCTTATTTCTTCTATTTCTTTCTCTACTGGCACTATCCTAGTCTGAGCCACTATTACCTCTTACCTGTACTATTGCAAAATCCTCCTAGTTGGCATACCTCTTTGTCCCTTGACACCTTCCATTCATTCCCCACCACACCAGCCAGGTTGATTTCTTGAAAATGTGCATTGGGTCACTTGCTCCTTTACTTAAAATCCAATGTCCAGTGCATTTAGAGTAAAATCCAGATGACACTAGGAAAAAGGAGTATCAACAAACTTATACAAATATATCTTGACTTATTTTTTAAACCAGTTTTATGAATTCTGGGTGGTTTTCATTAAGTTACAAATAGTAACAGTGAACACTTAATCCAGACTTAATTTGGCACAATTAATCAAAGTGGATTTTTCTGTAGATAATTGCTTTCTGTAGTACAAAAGGAGTGCAGTGGCACCTAGAACATCTTTCCCCTGTCGAGGAAGAGAACCTTCTTATTTTCTTGAGCTTCTGCGAGAGCCTGCCTTCCTCTATGTGTGGTAATTAAAGTGCATCTGTGTGTCACATAATCATAAATTGAGAGAGGATTTGTAAACAGATGTATAGATGTAATATGTCCCCCCCCAGTATGTTGACCTTTATGAGCTAACTGTTCTTCATAGGGATTTACTTACGGATTTTAACTTTTTGACTCTTAAAATCTTCATGATTAAATGCTTTTTTAGTATATATTCTCATAAATATTCGTATCACTTTGTACCTGTCACTTTAATGTCTCTTTTGTTTTCCCACATCTAGTGAGAAACATAATAGTACATAACTTTATTTCATCCCAGTCCTTTTTGGACTCCATCAGACTGATTTTTCCAGTTGTATAACTAGTGACTTCATTTCATTTTTCTCTAGCTCTGTTCTTTTCATCACCAATAATCTATTTTCAAATGGCCCTATAGTTAGGAATTATAAGTTACATGAAATGGGGAGTATATGTGTTCCCTTTCTAAATAAAATTCTGCAAATAATGTCACAGGTTATCACAGAATCTGTTTTATTTCCTTTATATTTATATATTGATCATTTTTAATAAAATCACTGTAAGTATGGATTAACTCTTGATTGAATCCTGATTCTAATTATTTTAAAATGTTAGCCACTTACTGGTTATATATCATTGGTTACATATTTATATATGAAAGAGAATACTTTTTGTTTGAAAGTTTTTTTAGGGGAAGCTGGGCTGGCTCAGTGGGTTAAATGCTCACTTTGCAGCCCCGGGGACCAAGGATCAAGTCCAAGCCCTGGCCTGTGTGAACCTATATGCTGAACTGGGGAGTGCCCCCAGTTCAGTTCTCACTGGGTGAGACCCCGGCCCAGTTCCTGCCCTGTGCAGCCCTGCACCCACCCGTGGAATGAAACTATATGGAAAAACCGATGATGTGTAACTGTGGAGACTGTTTTGGGCCCTCCTCCTTCTCTCTGTCTCTGTATCTGTCAAAAACAATAAAATAAATCTTTAGAAAAAAAAAAAGTTTTTTTATACTCAGCCATGCTAAAACTTTTTTGTCACAGTGGTCATGGTTTATAACATGATTTCTTAGATTCCTAGTCAACCTAGTACTCTTATTAAAAAATACCATCCCATATCTAATTAAAGAACAATAAAATTTTGTTTGCTGTTGTCATCCTGCAATGTATGCAGTTGTCAATTCCAATTTTGTTTTAGTTTCGTGAAACATTTTTTTTTAGCCCAACCTGCATGCGCTTCTCAATTTCCGTTTCCTAGTTTTAGCTATATTGTGCCTGACTTTTAATTTTTTATTATATGCAACAGGAGTTACACTGTCAGAAGCACTGCTTTATTTCTGATTGGCTAGGACTTTAAGGTCAGCCAGGGTTTCTTGACAATGCTGTATGTTGTGGGTTCTCTACTCTTCTCCCTGTGTTTCCTCCTCTTCTGAGTTAAATGCTGTCCTCAGCTGCTTCTCACTACCTTGGCTCTTCCACTTGGATCCATTTTGCAGTGGTTTTCTTGGATCTTCTGAACTGCCTTATTTTATAACACACTATGATGCTATCTGTCAGTTCCTACCAAACTTCTTGCCTGAAATTGTTTGCTACTATTAACCTCTCCTGGAGTACTCTAATTTTGCTTCTTTTAAAATAAGTAACTAGGCAGAAGTTTCAGGACTCTGTATCCCTTACTGGTACCACACAGTCATTCAAAGAGTTAAGCTGCTGTCCTCTTTTCTGGCCAGATGATATTACATAACATTCAAATATTACCCAAATTGCTGCTTCTTCTTTTATGTGTTTTGTTTTTGTTTTTTGGGGGGGCAGAGAGAGAGAGAGGGGGGAGGCCCAGAGCAGTGTCCATAGTTGTACACCATCAGCTTTTTATATAGTTTCACTCCACAGGTGGACATGGGGCCGTGCAGGGCAGGAACTGGGCCCAGGGCCTCCCGCACGGGAGATGTGCCCCCACGAGCCAGGGGCTTCCCACATAGGAAGCTTACCTTGGTGAGATTTGAACTGAGGGCACACCCCATTTTAGCATATGAGTCCACACAGGCCATGGCTGGGATACAATCCTTAGACCCCAGGGCTGCAAGACAAGTGCTCAATGCACTGAGCCATCCTGGCATCCCGGAATTGCTTTTGGCTCTCTGCCTATGATATCCCTCTTTTTCTTCACTCTCCTTATCTCTCAATTAGAGATTGGATACAGACAATTATGCCTTCAACCAGTGGAGATATTCTGGTTGTTGTTTTTTTAACCTATCCTGGAGCATTAATGATTGGCCTTGCTCACAATCAAACACATCTCTGTTATTTTACCTGAGGCATGACTCATTTCATATTTTTCAGAAGTCATACTAAAAAAGACAAACTGGTATAATATTTCCACCAAAATTTCTCAAAAAGTCTTTGCAATTACTACATGTAATTAAAGTGTTGTGAAATTTGTCTTTTTGAGAAAGGTACACTTTTTTTGTGATTCACTTGAAATATAAACATTCACAATTTGATGTTTTTCCTAAATATGAAGAGGAAATTTTTTCATTAAATATATTAAAAAATAATTGGAGGCTTCAGTGTGCAAAGAACAATTTGACCAAGGGACTCTCACAAAGCTGATTCTGCAAGAAATACTAGATTTGTTTTTTCAATAATAAAATTATTTTTTGAAATAACTGTAAGAAAATACTGTCTCCTGGCACTTATACTCAGGTTTTAAATGATACTGCATTTGGCATTTTATTTATTTATTTATTTATTTTTATTTTTATTTTATTTTTATTTTTTTTAATATATATATATATTTTTTTTATGAGAGAGCTAGAGATACAGAGAGATACAGAGACAGAGAGAGAACTGAACTGGGGGAGCTCCCAGTTCAGCACATGGTTCCGCACGGGCCGGGGCCAGGATTCGATCCTCGGTCCCTGGCGCTACAAAGTGAGCGCCCAACCCACTGAGCCATCCCGGCTTCCCCTGGCATTTTATTTTTTATTTTTTGTTATAAATTCATGGGAAGTTGCAAAAAAAATGTTCGGGGGGGGTCTCATATACCCTTCACAATTACTCCTGCAATGTTAGCATCTTGTACAATTATGTTACAGTACCCAGAACATAAAACTGACATTGGTACATCATAGAGCTTATTTATATTTTACTAGTTATACATGTTTGTATGTGTTTATAGTTCTACACAATTCTATCACATATGAATATATAACGTGTAACTACCACCACAATCAAGATAGAGAACTATTCTATCACAAGACTACCTTGTGCTACCTCTTTATATCCCCTGTTCTCTCTGCCCCTAAATTCTAAATAATTAACATTCTTTTAAGAATGTTATATAATATGGAATGGGATCATACAGTATGTAACCTTTTGAAATTGGCCTTTCCACCTAGCTTAATTCCTTTGAGGTCCATCAAAGTGATTGAGTATATCAATAGTTATTATTACTATTATCCCATGGTATGAATGTACCTTAAATTAAACATTAAAGGATGTTTGGATTGTTTCTAGGTTTTGGCTGTTTTGGAAAAAGCTGCCATGAACATTTGTGTATCACAACTATTTTCTCTTAGTCTGTAATTTGTCTTTTTATCCTCTTAATGGGGTCTTTCACTGAGCAACAGTTTATAATTATGAAAACGTCTAATTTACAGTTAATTCTTTTCTTTTTGTGAATCATACTTTTGGTCTCATTCTAATGCCTCTTTGCCTAGTCCTAGGTCCTGAAGGTTTTCTGTGTTTTTCTAAAAGTTGTGTGGTTTTATGTTCTTTGATCAATTTTGAGTTACTTTTTGTATAAAGTGTGAGGTTTAGTTAGAGGTTCTTCATTTTCCCTGTGGGTGCCCATTTGCTTCAGCAACATTTGTTGAAAAGGTTATCTTTCCTCCATTGAATTGCTTTTGTACCTTTGTGCAAAAACAGGTGGACATATTTGTGTGGGTCTGTTATGGGTTTTCTCTTCTGGTCCATTAATCTGTACCACACTGTCTTGATTTATGTAACTATATAGTAAACCTTAACATTGGAAAGAGTAAGTTCTCTCACTTTTGTTCTTTTTCCAAAATTGTTTCGGCTATTCTACTTCCTTTGCCTTATCATAAAAATTTTTAAATAAGCTTGTTCTAAAACACCTTGCTAAGATTTAGATAAGAATTGCATTATGCCTATAGATAAATTTGAAGAGAATTGACATCTTTACTATGTTGAATCTGCCAGTCTGTGAACATGGTAAAATCCAATTTATTTAGATATGGCTTCTTTTATTAGCATTTTGTAATTTTCTTTTTTTCTCTCTCTTTTTTTTATTATTTGTTAAATTTATTGGGGTGACATTGGTTGGTAAAAATTACATGGGTTCTAGGTATACAATTTTATATTATATTTTCTATGTGTTGCATTATGTGCTCAACAACCAGTCAGTTCTCTTTCCATCACCATATATTTGATGTCCCCCTCTCCTCTTCACCTCCCTGCACGTGTTTTGTTCAATTTATACCTAAATATTTCATTTTCTTTGAAGTTATTATAAATGTACTTATATTGTTTTTAGTTTCAGTTTCCACATACAGTACCTGTAGTTAGATATAGAAGTGAAACCTATTTACCAATTTTTGTATTGATCTTATAACTTACAACTTTGCAGAACTCACTAGTTCTAGGAATTTTTTTTATAGACAATCATGTCTATATAAGCCATCTGTTATTTGTAGATAGGGACAATTTTTTTTTCAATCTATGTCTTTTATTTATTTTTCTAACCTTATTGCTCTAGCTAGAACTTGAATTACACATACTATGTTGAAAAGAGTAGTGAGAGTTGACATCCTAACTTTTAGTTTTTAGAAGATGGCCTTCTGGTTTTTACCATTAAATGTAATGTTAGCTGTAGGATTTTTTCAGGTGGTCTTTTTTAAGTTGAGAAAGTCCACCTCTGATCCTAGTCTGCTGAGTGTTTTTGTGTCATGAGGGTGTTGGATTTTGTCAAATGCTTTTTCTGTGTCATTTGATGAAACTATGAGTTTTCTTTGTCCTGTTGACATTGTGGATTACATGGATTGATTTTCATATATTTCAAATATATGTCTTGCATACCTTCTTGATCACTTGATCATGGTATTTAATTCTTTTCATACTTTGCTGGATTCAATTTGCTAATATTTTATGGAGGTTTTTTGCATCTAAGTATGGGAGATAATGATCTGCAGGGTTTTTTTAATACTGTCTTTGTCTGGTTTGGGTACCAGGTTTTAATACTAGTCTCATAAAATGAGTTGGGAAATATCCCCTCCTCTTTTCTTGAAGGATTTTTGTAAAATTGGTATTGATTTTTCTTAAAATGTTTGATAAAATTGGGCTTGGAGAGTTCCTCTCCAGGAACTTTTAATTACAAATTCAGTTTTTTAAATGATATAGAACTAACTATTCAAGTTATCACTTGAGTTTTTAGTGGTTTGTAGTTTTCAAGAAATTGGTTCATTTCTTCTAAGTTGTTGAATTTATGTCCATTTCTTTTAAGTTGTTGAATTTACTATAAAATGGTTCATAGTATTTTTTCTTCTTTTAATGGTTGCAAGATTTGCAGTGGTATCCTCTATTTTGTTAATGATTTTGGTGATTTATGACTTTTTGTCAGTCTTACAGTGGTTTATGGTTTTTGTTTTTAAAACCAGCTCTTTGTTTCATTGATTTTTCTGTTATGTTCCTGTTTTTAATTGTTATTAGTCTCTGATCTTAATTTTATTATTTCTTTTCTTCTGCTTGCTTTGGGTTTAGTTTGCTCTTCTTTTTCTAGGTACCTGCACTAAGAAGAGCTTAAATTTTTAATTTGAGATTTCTTTTATAATGTGGCAACTTAGTACTATAAATTTCCCTCAGCACTGCATTAGCTGAAAAAAATTTGTGTTATATTTTCATTTTTATGTATCTGTATATTTCTGTTTCCTTTGAGACTTTCTGACTCATGAATTATTTATATATACGTTTAATTTCTAACAGTTTAAATATTTCCCTCTTGTCCTGTTATTTTTGTTTTTGTTTTGTTTGTTTTGTTTTTATTGTTTTATAACCTGGTATATCATATACTGCTATGAATGTTTCATGGTTGTATAGTGTTCTGTAAAGGTCAATTAGATCTTGTTGGTTGATGGTGTTGTTCGGTTGATAGTGTTGTTCAGTTCTTTTATATCTTTGCTGATTTTTTGTCTAGTACTTCTGTCAGTTGCTAAGAAAGGGGTATTGAAATCTCCAAATATATTTGTGGATTTATATGTCTCTCCTTTAGCTTTATCAGTTTTTGTTTTATGTATTTTGAAGCTATCTGGTTTCATGCATACACATTTAGAATCATTATGTTTTCTTAGTGGATTGATCATTTTATCATTATGTAACACCCCTCTTTGTCTTTGATAAGTTTATTTGCTCTGAAGTCAATCCAATTATCCAGTATTAATAGAGCCACTCCTTTATTTTTATGTTTGCATCATATAATTTTTCCCATACTTTTATTTTTAATATGGCTATTTTGTGTTTGAAGCGAATTTCTTATAGATAGCAAAAAGTTGGATCCAATCTGTAAATGTCTAATTTATACCCTTTTTATTTAAAATTATTATTGCCATGTTAGGGTTTAAGGACCCAGATTATTTTTGGCTCATTCTTAACCATTCAACAATAAGCACAAACACAAGTCAAATGAAATTTTTTAAATTTATTTTATTGTTTTTGAGAGGTGAGAGAGAGATAGAGAAGGGGGGAAGGGTCCAGAGCAGTCTCCATAGTTGTACATCATTAGTTGTAACATAGTTTCATTCCACACAGGTGGATGTGAGGCCACATGGGGCTGGAACTGAACCGGGGCCTCCCTCATGGGAGGTGAGAACCTTCACCACTACAGTTCAGCATATGGGTTTGCATGGGCCGGGAGGGTCAGAATTTAATCCCTGGACCTCTCGGTTGTAAGGCGAGTGCTCAATGTGTTGAGCTATCCCAGCATCCCTCAAATGAATTTCTTTCTTCTTCTTTTATTTATCTATTTATTTGAGAAGAGGGTTTCCTGAAAGTGGTCATTCCAAGAAGCCCATGTAGAAGTAGCAAGGCTTCTTAAGACCTAGCCTCAGGTCTTAAGTTCTAGAACCTTACCTTCACTACATTTCAGTGGTTACACAGGGCCAACCCAAATTCAGTGTGCAAAGTGACTGCACATGGGCAGGAATTCTAGGTAATGAGGGTCATTGAGGGCCATCTTTGAGGTAGGCTGTCACTACCATTAATTCATATGCTGGACTTGAAATCAGAGTTTGTGCTGTAACTCAGACCCTGTCAACTAATTACTCTGGGCCTTGACTTTCTCATTTGTAAAATGAGACTGGACTAGATGACCACTTCTGTTCCCCTGACTGATTTTGCATCTGTTTCTTAGAGTTTCTTTATTGAGGTTATAGTTGACAGTTTAAAATTGTATATATTTAGGGTGTACAACCTAATCACTTAATATATGTGTACATTGTGAAATAGTCACCACAGTCAAGCTTCTTAATAACATATCCATGACCTCACATAGTTGCCATTTTCTTTCTTTTATTTCTTTTTTTGTCAAATTATCTTTTTGACATCTTTATTAGCACATTACCATTTACCGCTGTGTAAAAGGAAAGATTTAACCATTGTTCCAGTAATCTCTGGACTTATCTAGAGTTCAGTTTGGCAAACGAATGCAGTTACCATTGGTTCCACAAGCAACCAGTACCCAATATTAGGGTTTCTGTAGATGATTATAGCTATAGCCAGCCCTGGATGAATAATCTGGATCATTAAAGAAGCTGAAAACTGTATCCCAATCAAATAGCAAAAGAACTTGACATTAGCCAGATTATTTCACAGAACTCTTCTTTCTGGGGGAAAAAAAAAAAGATCTGTCAATTAGGGCTTTTTCCTTTCCAATTTATATGTGTTTGATTTTTAAAGGAATTGATCAGGTTTTAATTCAATAGTTTATTCATTGTTATAATCCAAGCCTTGCGAAACCTCCTCTAAGTTACATTTTACCTGAGTAACTTCCCCCCAAAATGGTAACTTGTTTTAAAAACAGTAAGACATCATCAGGACTGCCTCCTGTTGTATTCCCGCAAGGTTCTTTGTACCTCCTCCTCTGTGCCAAGATCCTGACTTAACTTGAGTCTTGTCAGCCTTAGAATAAACTGACAGTTCATTCAGATATTTTAAACAGAGGCACCATTCATTTGAATGACTTCTTCCCAAGGGGAAGTCTTTGAAAGATAATCCTTTAGTGCAGTAAAGGTGTTTTGAGGGGTGTCTTTACTATATAATTGCACCTTATATACTGTCATTTTAAATTATTCCTGACAGTTGTAATTCATTCTTACAAGGTAAAGTATATGATGTATGGCCTCGATAGAGATGTGCTTTATGGATTCCAAATCATGGTCATCACTGTGCTGTATGCCTTCAACTCCCTGTGGCATGCTCTTGTAGAAGGGTGTCAGGTGTTTATTTTTACGTTCATGCTTCTATACTGGATTGAAAGATAAAGACCTTCTCTTTCTCATCTTCGTATCCTCTGTACCTGGAATCTTGCAGGTATATAGTAAGCTTATTGAATGAATTGGGGCCTAGTGGACAGGAGAGACTGAAGTTTGACCCTACATAGTTCAGAGTCCTGTTCTAATAGACTAATTGAGGGTTCTTGCTATATAATAATGGAGACAATAATAATGAATGGAAGTTATTTTTGAATAGCATTGTTTAAAGTTTATTTCAGTGACGACACTAAAGCTTCCCCCCAAAAAACATTTACAAGTATACATTTTGGCTTAAAGTGTATTTGACATAATTCTTTTTTTTTTTTTTAATTTATATGTAATATATCTCAATCAAGCACATCTTTTTTTTTTTTTAAGATTTATATATTTATTTATTTATTTCATTGTTTTTGACAGACAGAGAGAGAGAGAGATACAGAGACAGAGAGAGAACTGAACTGGGGGAACTCCCCAGTTCAGCATATGGGTCCGCACGGGCCGGGGCCGGGATTCAATCCTCGGTCCCCAGCGCTACAAAGTGAGCGCTTAACCCACTGAGCCATCCCAGCCTCCCCTGACCTAATTCTTTATATTTATTTATTTATTTATTTATTTTTAATTCTTACAAGCTATTTTCAAAGGAAGTCCATAGGGAAAGAAATAGCAATTGCTTACTCATTGAAATGTGCCTGCCACTGATGTTTCACAAGTATTCAAACTATTTAGATACACAAAAATAATTTAGTGGCAGTGCTTAAATATCTAGTGGTTTGGTTAGCTGTGAAGTAAAGTCATGATCCTACATTTGAGATTTTTAACCTGTGCCACGTTAGTAAAAGAATTACGTGTTCTGGGGAAGCCAGGATTGCTCAGCAGATTAAGTGCTCACTTTGCAGTCCTGGGGACCAAGGATTGAATCCTGACCACGACCCATGCAGACCGACATACTGAACTGGGGTGTGCTTCCCATACAGGAGGCCCTCAGTTTGATTCTTGCCCCCCAGTTTGGCCACTGGCTCAAGGGGGCATGTTTCCAATGCAGGAGGCCCCCAGCCTAGTTTCTGCCCGGTGCGGAACGAAACCATGTTGTAAACTGATGATTTACAACTATGGAGACTGCTCTGGGCCCTCCCCCTTCTCTCTGTCTTTCTCTCTCTCTGTCAAAAACAATAAAATAAATATTCAAAAAAAAAAAGATTTACATGTTCAGCAATAGATTGTCACCTGAGAAAATGTGGATAGGTAGCATCCTTGTACAATATAATTCTGCTTTTATTTACAGTGTGAGCTATGACAAAACTGTTGGGGATAGAAAGAAGATACTGGGGCTTAGCAAAGTTTTTGTTAAAGTACAGTTTGATTACCATTAAATTCATTTGTTTTTTGGGGGGGTGGGGGGAGGTAATAAAGCTTCTTAGTAAAAATTCAGATTTTGTACCCATTTAACCAAAGATATTTGATCAAATATGAGTTTTTGGAAACAAATATTTAAATTACCTCTGTGTCTCTTTCTGAGAACAGTTTAAGGAAATGAAGCTTACTACACACCTTAGGAAAAAGACTATTTGAGGTCCAACATCTGAAACTAACTTATATATCCTCTTCTTGATTGGGTTTCCCAGTCATTACTTTGGTGTTTTTTTTTTCTGCTTTTATAATTTCATGTTACAGTTTACTTTTGAATGATTTAAAATCCAGAAAGATCATCCAAAATATATTCCTGTGTTTGATTCTGTAGTGTCTGTCTTCAGGAGGAATAGGCAGAAGTTCAGATTCAGAGGGGTGCCAGGTTGGTAATTTGGCTCAAACTGCATGGGGAGAATAATATCTCCCCTAAAATGAAGCACAAAGATAAGTAATAACTTTTTATGCATGATAAGCATCAAAAATATGAACCTGCTGGTCTTTGCTTTTCATTTTTCTTTACCTCTGTCTTTCAGTGAGAACCTCCTGCAGTGTGCACACAATGTGATCAATAACTCAATAACTTTTTTCATGCAGTAATTATCTCCATGTGATGTTATCTGAACCCTGTTTTTCTTTATTACTCAAAAGATGCAGGAGACATTTATATAACCAGCTGATCCCATTTTGGATAAAGGTGCTTTGTGACAGCAGGAGAAATAGTTTATTTTAAATAGCCTTTTTAAAATAAATGCTCTATGAAAAGATTTTCCAGTTAATTTTCACTTATCACAAGAGGTGATTACCAAAAAGGTTTAGATCTACAACTTGTACTTTCTATATTTTATGGTATGATATTCATTCTTTCTAACTTCTAATAAATGCAATGTAAATTAAAATATTGAACCATTTTACATAACTGTAATTTTTTCTGATTCATCTAACTCACTCTTAAGATTTGCAGAGGTATAAGCTACACATATACATCTGTCATCTCTGCGTGTCTCACAGAGATTCTTGTTGTAGGCAGAGATCTTGCAAGAGTCCCGGATGATGATCCCAGATTGCCAGCGCAGGTTGGAAGCTGCATATTCTGATCTTCTGCAGATATTAGTAAGTAAACACTTCTGTCTTGTTTAAAATGTTTTTAATCTAATATATGGAAGACAAAATTTTTAAATATTTAACACTGAAAACTTGATGACAGATTTTGTTCATTACCCTGTGTACCAGTATGTTTTAAAATAATAAGGGAGTTTAAATTTGTTTAAATTATGCTTCCAGTAAAAGTACTATGTTTAGTTTGTTTACTCTATTTTTTAATTATAGTTAATGAAATATGTTTGAGTTAATATCATAGGTCTTCATAATACTAATGTTGTCCAGCTGTATCTTGAATTAATTGGTTTTCATACTTAAAAGTTCTTCTTGACACAGTAAAGATGAGTAAAGTGAAATTTTAGAAGATACACGTTTCAAATGAATTTGGACCATTATAAAAGGGATCTGGAATTCTTTGAGATTCAAACCTAAATTAATTTAAGAGAGGAAAAGAAAATCCCTGTAACATAGGCAGTCTTCTCATTAACTTGGAGCTGGGTAGTACTGTTTTCATACTTGCTTGTATAAATCCTTGTGGTACAGGGGCAGAGTCAATTTATGAAGAGTTATAGAATAATCGAAAGTCATTTTATTTATCTCCTAACAGACATCAAAGGATAATACTATATACAAGCCGATTGTCATTGTTGTTTGATAATAATTCGATGAATTCTAACATTTACTAACCTTAGTTTGTATTTCTATTTCTTAGGCTAATATTAATTACTAACCACACATCTGTCTCCTGTTTCAGTTGTTTCCTGTATAACAAAAATACTGTAAGACTTTTTCAGATGATCATATGTATTCTTTGAAAAAGAATGAGATATGTTTTCCCAAAATAATATTAGGACTAAATCTGTAGAAACAAAGAGAGAAATGTTCACATTTTACTTTAATTTTGATACAAAATTCCATGTTTATTTATAGGAACCTTTTAAAGGCAAGATAAATTTCCTTAACAGCCAAAAATGAAGCTGATTTTGAAATAAAAGATAGTTGAAAGCAAGAAATACTTTATTAAAATACTGAGACAAATAGTATTTCCTAACATTTTAAATGCTTTTTTCTCTTTTGAAACTATTAATAGTAGTTGAGAAAGTTATAGAAATTGCTTGAAAAAATAATACTGTCTTTGGATAATGTATTTGTGTCTGAGGATGTACTCAACAATATCTTTACCCTCAAAGAGCTTATATTTACTGATAGAGCACAAAGACATGTATGTTTAGGTGGAATGTACAGGTTTAAGAAATTCTTACCTATATTCTGAGTTAAGCAAATTTAGTCCATTTGCTTTAAGTTTTCATTAAATAAACACACACACTTTATTCCCTTTGCTCTGTAACTGCTTGTATATGTCCATCGTCTATTGATTGATCTGACAGGAATTGATCATAGTTTTATTTATTTGTTTGTTTTGTTTAACAAAATTTCCCATGCATAATAACTGATATTATTTCATTTGTCTGTTACCATTATAATATATTAGTAAAAGTTTTATGTATAAAGTATTAAAGAAAATACTAAATCTTTAGTAGAAATGGAAAAGCTATTAGTATTTTGTTTTCTTATGGTAGGATATATAATACTTGTTAACAAGTAAGCAGTTTACTTTTTTAATTCAAAGATTGTGCCTAGCTCTGATATAATACCACTAGTCTTTCATCTTTGTCATTGTGAGTAGTTGGAAGATTATTTTGGTCTAACTGTTATCATATATATAACATGTTAATACATCATCTTTTTTTACTTTTAGTCTATAATTATAATCCCTTTTGTATATTGATGTGTTGACAAATATTTTTAATTTTTCTGCAGTTTCTATTTAACTACTAATGTCAGCAGCTTTAGATGACCATGTTTTCATTTATGATATGAGAATACACAGTGATACCAAACCAAATCTATTTCATCCCTTACCTGTACAGAATGAATAGAACTGTGGAAAATCTGTGGAATCACACTACATTTAGATGAGGCTTTACATCTTTGTTCTTTTAAATTTTGAGGTTATTTGAATAAATAACAAAGTACTGAAGTCTGAGAAGGATAAACCTAATTTTTACTATATTTCATTTCAGGAGAGTGAAAAAGAGTTGGAAGAAGCTGAAGAATATAAGGAAGCACGTTTAGTACTGGATTCAGTGAAGTTAGAAGCCTGAAGTTTTTCTGTTCAGAGTGTTTTTTGCATTAATTCTGGGATTCATTCCATAATTCATCATTTTGACCACAGCTGTGTGTTCAAGTAGTATGAGAATGTGATTCTTTTCTTGCAGTTGCATCTTTTCCTTTGCCTAACTTAATGTATCAAATAAATGAATTCTTCTAATAAAATTGTTTATTTTATACTTTTTACAAAATATTTTTATTAACCTTTTATTACAGACATTTTGGTAGATTAAAATCTGTTAGATTCTATTTGAAATCTAAATATTTTGGTTTATAAGTGTGATTTGCGTTGAAAATATACCACTTTTTTAGATAAAAATCCAAATTTTGTGCAGTTTCTTCTGAATGGGGCACAATTCCCTGATAAAAAAAAGGAAGAACCTCTCTATGGATAAGGCTTCATATATTTATCCCTTCATAGTGAAAGTTTAACATTTCCATTGCTATAAACTAATGAAAAATAGTTTTAAAAATTTTCAGAAAGATTTACCGGTATACAGAAAACACCAGCCATTTAGCTCTTCAAGTAAGATTCTTATGAACAATAAAAAATTTACTTCTTTTTTCTTATCTTCTTTATTGTTAAATTTATTAGGGTGATATGGGTTAGTAAAAATTGCATAGGTTCCAGGTTCTATACTACCCCATCCATATGTTGCATTATGTGTTCAACAGTCAGAGTCAGCTGTCCTTCCATCACCATATATTTGATGTCCCCGCCCAAATCCCCCCATCCCTACTTTCCCACTCACTTACCCCTTTACCCTCAGGTAACCACTAAACTATTCACTGTGTCCATGAGTTTTTGTTTCTTTGTTACTGATTTAGTTTTCTTCTATTTCTTCTAAATGTGTATGAGCCTCATATCACCAGCCTAACATGACCAGTGATCTAATGAACCAAAATAGTAAATAATATTTAAAATTTAAAACTCATAATTGAAAAAATAATAAAACTTGAATTTTTGCTGCTATAAAATACATAACTTATAATATGGTTGTTCTGATTTTGGATGTTGCAAATGATTATTAGAAACCAAAACAGGGGGAAGCCGGGATGGCTCAGTGGGTTAAGCGTTCACTTTGCAGCCCTGGGGACCGAGGATCAAATCCCAGCTCCGGCCCGTGTGGACCCATATGCTGAACTGGGGAGTTCCCCCAGTTCAGTTCTCTCTCTGTCAAAAAATAAATAAAACTTATAAAAAAAAGAAACCAAAACATTCATTGAATATGTCAGAAAGATTAGTGAAGAGGGAAATACTACTCTTCTTTCCTAATGTTATTTCTAAAGGCTACTGTGTTGTTTTAAAGAACAAAATGTATAATTTATAAAATAAAATCTTTATACATGCTGAAAATTATTTCATCAGAGAAAACATCAGAAGCATTTCTAAATTGAAATATCATCATCATAAAACATTACATGCCATTTTAAAAGTATTTGAGGTGCTGGAGGAAGAGTGAGGAAATAACTATAAGTACAATGTAAAATTTTAAGCTAAAGTTCAGTAATAGAGATTTGAGTACCAGGAGATTTGAAACTTTTATCTTGTGAATGGTGTTAAGCACAAGAACAGGTTGCCTGTTTCTGGTTTTTTCTTTTGGTATAGTTTTCCAAATAGGATATTATTTAAAGGAAGTATTTAACTTTTTTTTTTAATGTAAAACATCTTATTCCAACCTTTTGCCAATTATGTAAATATTGTATATATTCATAGCAAATGATTTGCGGGCCAATTAGAACTTGAAGAGAACATACCATAAAAAAAAATTTTTTTAAGTCAGTATGCAGGGATAGATAGCTCAACAGTTTGAGCACTTGCCTTGCAATTGAAAGACCCAGGTATTGAGTCCTGACCCCAGTCCATGCAAACCCATATGCTGAACTACGGTGCTGCTTCCCACGTGGCGGGGGGCGGGGGGCAGTTTGGTTCCTGCCCCCGCGGCCCCACATCCTGTGTAGAACGAAACTATGTCATAACTAATGACGTACAACTATGGGGACTGCTCTGGGTGTTCACCCTTCCCTGTCTCTCACCTCTCAAAACAGTAAAACGGATCTTTAAAAAAAAGAAGAAAAAAGAAAAGTGTTGATCCCTAAAAATACGAGAAAAGTAAGACTGAAGGGGAAGTTTTGCAGCCAAGATCTGAATCTTGTTTACTGGAAAGAATTATTTTCTTGCTAAAAAGCCTAAGAAAAAACAAGGTGAGGTAAAAATACTGTATGTATTTAGAGAATTCATATCTCAACTATACATTTGATGCTGGATCTCTTTCCAGGTACTGATGAGAAGCAGCATCAAGAAACTTAACATTCTGTGAAGGCTTATTCCTGGGAATTTTTGGCACATCCCACATAGGTTTTCATTTCCCAGGAGCACATAAGATTAAGAACAGTTGTAAGTGATTCAGCATTAACTTGTTTTTAAGCTTTGGTTTGAAACTACATTTGTGTAACAATAGATAGAAATTCCCAAAAGTAATTTGCCTTTTTCTCTCTGCTGCCAACACCTGACCCCCAACCAACATCTAGCTGTTGCTTAATAAACATTTGTGAAATAAGTGAAAAGCAAGAACATCTGTAATCTCTAGAGTAAAAATGCTGTTAAAGATTCCATCACATCACACAGTACACAGCATTTCTATCTGTTTTGACCACAAGCCACTAAGGAACACATTTTCCGCTGTGACCCAGTATATACATATGGGGATCTGTATATATTCATTGAACAGTAAGTATCCTTACTGTGTACAATTCCTTGGGTGTTTTGTATTCTGTTTCATTTTTTTTAATAGTGATGATGATGACCATCTGCTATTAGGTTGTGAAAACACTACCCTAATACAATAATACGATTCTTTTTATAAAAATTCTCATACACCCACACATATACACACATGTATATAGATATATCAACTTCCTAGGTCTCAGAGCAGTTGTGTCAGTGAATGTATACAAAGTTACACACATTGCAGATTCTAAGTGTCAAGATAAAGTATAATCATTTATCATTTGTTAGGTGCCCTTAGTCCTTGCACAGACTCATACAAGTGACAGAATCAAGTAGTAAGCCTAACTTTTCTGTAGTTCATAGCAAGGGGCACATAATTTCCAAGTAATAATGTGTATAGAATAAATAGAAACATAACATGTGGAAAGAGTATAAAGTGACCAAATCCAGTCTGGGTTTAATGCCATGAAGAGCATTTCCAAGTTCTAGCATTTTCACTTGGACCTTGGCTAATGGGGATTCAGTCAGTAAAACAGTACTACCTCAAAGTCCTGGGTGGGAGCTTTCAGACTGGGCTTTTGGACATTCATATTCTGGAGGAGTATTAACATCTCAAGAACTAGGTTGTCCTTCCTTTATCCTATTTTGTACCAGGCCCTAAGTCGTGTAAACAGTTCCTTGGGGAGGAAGGACTGAATTATGGAACTTGTGGAGAGAGGAAACAAAACACACTGCTAAAATGAGCCTGTATAGATTATGTGTAATGAAAGCTGGTTAAACAACATATTGTAATGTTCATTTAACATTTCTCAACTTTCTGGTCAGGAACATTCAAAGCCTAACTAATTTTATTTAAAAATTGTCTCTATACCCATACCTGTGCACTGGACCACTTCCAAATTGAGCAGCCAAACCTGGTTAATCTAAATTACTTTTCAAACTTCATTACATTACTTGGCTTTTTAGAAATATCACATTTAATAAGAACATATCCTATAACTGGTTATCACTTAAATATTAGATCATTTAGATAAACCAAGGACAGGTTAATCCTTCCTTTGATGGCAAGTTAGAGCCTTTGAATGTCAGTATAAACTTGACAAGTATGTGAACAAGAGCTGTTAAGCATTTGGCATTGAAGGGTTAATCAGATAATTTAGTCCTTGATACTCTTTTGAGTGCTTTAGCTGAAAAGAAATTGAATGGTGCACGAAGAAACAAGTTATGTATTAGTGTACTTGAAATTTTCAAGAGTGCTTCATAAAAATCTACATTGCACTCAGCTGTTTTTTTATATTGCTCTCATTTGTTCATATATTGAACTATTGCACAAAAAGTTGTAATAAATTTGTTACAGTACATCTACACCTTTTTTCTGTGCTTTCTGTTAACTGAGGGATCATTGATAAGGTGCATACTTGTATACGTCACAAGAGATTAATATTTTTAATGCACCAAGAGCCCTTTCAAATTAATAAAATATTTCCAGTATAAAAAACAAAGCATAGAAACAGTTCACCAAAAAAAAAAAAAGAAAGAAAAAGAAATGCAAATAGGGGGAAAGCCGGGACGGCTCAGCGGGTTGAGCGCTCGCTTTGAGGCCACGAGGACCGGGGATCGAGTCCCGGCTCCGGCCCAGGCAGGACCCACATGCTGAACTGGGGAGTTCCCACAGTTCGGTTCTCTAACTGTCTCTGTCTCTGTCTCTCTCTCTATCTGTCAAAAGTAAAATAGAAATAAATATGCACTG
>PVKE010006425.1:0-17180 GCA_004027555.1 Craseonycteris thonglongyai | reverse complement strand
ATATGCAGTTGATAAGCTATGTATCAGGAAAACCAAGTGATTCATCCTTAAAATAATTAGAAGAAATGAGGAAATTAAAGTGGGTAGCTGCAAGTTGAATATATAGAACTAGTGTGGGTTGAATTATGCCACCCAAAGTTGTTGAAATTCTAACCACCACCACCCCCCAAGTACCTTAGAATATGACCTTATTTGAAAATGGGGTCCTTGCAGATATCAGTTAAAATGAGGTCATACCTAGCATAGGATAGGTCCTTAATCTATTAGAATATGACTGATCCTAAGAAGACAATGTGAAGACAAGAAGAAGGCCATATGATAACATAGGCAGAGGTTGGAGTTATGCATCTCAAGCCAGGGGATACCAAAGTGACACCAGGAGCTAAGAAAAGGCGTGGGACAGATTCTCCCTTAGCTCCCTTGGGAGAGTGTGATCTGTGACACCTTGATTTCGGACTTCTAGCATCCAGGACTGAGACAATACAGTTCTGTTTTTATAAGTCACCTCATTTGCATTACTTCTTTAAAACAATCATAATAAGCTATATTATAGAATCCCAAAGCTTTTCTATCTGCCAGCAATAATCAAATATAATGGGGAAATAAATTCCTACTGAGAGTCATAGAAGACTTTTTTCAATGTACTATTTGTGAAAAGTTAATATTATCAAAATGTGGTTTCTCCCTACATCAATCTGTAAATTCAATGAAATAGAATACAACAGGGTTTGAAGAGAGGAAGGTAATTTTAAAAAGTAATTCTAAAACCCAATTTTTTAAAAATGTTAGTAGGCAACAGCTGGAAAGGGTATATGAATAACAATAGTGATGATGGGTAACTAGTCTGCTCATTATTAAAATTGTGTCAAGTTGAAATATTTAAAGATATGGCAAAAGAGTAGAAGACCAAGAAGAATAGAGTTCAGAAGCAAATATAAGATATGATAAAGGTTATTTCAGACCCCAGTAGATTATTCAATAAATCATATTGATATAACTGGTTAAACATTTGAGAGGAAAATAAAGCTGGATCTCTATTTCACCTCTCATACCAACATAAAAAAAGTTTCAATATACGTAAAAGGAAAAAATAAACTAAAAGAAAACAGTGGAACTGATAGATTAACAAAGAATTTTAAATTGATATGCAGTAATAATATAGAGAAATAGAAAATCTAAGATACTATTGGTGAGAATATTATAAAGATGGCAATTCACAACTTCATATAGAGAAAAAGTGTGAGACTAAGAAAATCTTGAAAATGGAGAATTAATAGGGGGGAAAAGGAGTAACTGTAGGATATAGTGTAGTTGAATATTGAAACTTAAAACTACTGAATTTAAATCAGTGAAACCAGCATAAGATTAAACTGTCAGTAAAATAGAGTAGAAACCCCAAACCAGCCCTAAATTTATATCATATAAGTACATGATAGAGGTGGCATCTCAAGTTAGTGGTAAAAGAATGGATAATAAATAAATGGAGTTAGGAAAGTCAGTTACCTGTTGAGAAAAATTAGTTTTATATCTCACCCCACACAGCAAAATAAATAGATTAAGAAGATCACTTTACGTAACAAGTATTTCTTGAGCCTCTCCTATTAGCCTGGCCCTAATCGTGGAGCTGGGCTGCAATGGTGAGCAAAGCAGGACAAGATCTCTGCTCTTGAGGAGCATACATCTCGAGAGATTGACAATAAATAAATAATAAAATAGCAGTAGTGAGTTCTGCACATGAAATTAACATAAGATTTTTTTTTATTGTTAAATTTATTGGAGTGACATTGATTGGCAACAATTAGATAGTTTCCGGATGTACAAGTCCACATCACATCACCCATGCATCACATTATGTGCTCACCACCCAGAATCAGCTCCCCTTCCATCACCACATATCCAGTGTCCACTCCCACCTCCCCTCCCCCCAACTAACCCTCCCTCCTCCTTTCTCCTCCCCATGTAACCACTGAACTATTGAGTGTGTCCATAATGCTGGTAACTAGTTGATCAGGGAACGGCTTCCTGAAGAGATGACAGAAGCTGAGCTCTGAAGCAGAAACTCAACAGAGAGTAGTGCATTCCAAAGAAAAGAGAGCTGCTGTGAAGTGGAGACAAAGGTGTCAGATGAATTCTAAGAACCCGTGAGGCTGAAGCCAAGTGAGTGATCAGCGAAGTAGTGGAAGAATTTGTAAGGTTTTGTAAGCAAAGGAAAGAAATTAAGGTTTTATTCTAATGATAGTCAGGAGTGACATCAGATCTTAGACCAGGGAGTGACATGATTTAATTAGCATTGTTTTAAAATCTTGTTGCTTTGTAAAAAGACTGAAAGCTGAGATAGGCTACTACAATAGCATAGAGTTAAATGTAAAAAACAAAAAGCTAAGAATATTTTAGTTAATATTTAACCTTTCAGTGGAAAATGAAGTCTAAGCATACAAAGATTAATAGATTTTTCTTAAAACAAATGTCAATTTTTCAAAATAAAATTTTATGATGAACATCAAACTCTGATAGGTGATTAATGATTTTAATAGTAGGTTAATGTTTTTAATGCATAGAAAGATAAGGAGACTTCCAGTTCCATATGTAAGAATCTTGGAAGTCACCACTTTGTCCTAAAAAAACAGTATCAGAATAGTGAGCTTTGTGGCCCCACCCTCTACTCCCCCAGCTTCTTGAAAATAACAGCCCAGTTCCTGGTACTGGTGCCAGCACCAGAGGGAGCAGCCGGGACTCAATTAACATGCATGTTTAGTGATTTGTTGGAACTCTGGTGACTCCTTTGAAGACTGGCTTAAGAGGCTTGCATTCCGCTCTTTCATCTCAGAACCACCCCCCCCCCACCCCCCCCAGTGCTAGAGTGGCCATGGGTATTTGCGATTACAAAGCACATGAGGGAACCGTGAGGCGTGGTGTACAAGTTCAACTATCTTGATTGTGGTCATCGTTTCACAGGTTTATGCACAAGGCAAAACAATCAATTTTACAATTTAAATATATGCTGTTTATTGTAAGTCAACTACATGGCAATAAAGCTGTTCTTTTAAATATTTTTTTAAAAGGATATTGAGCAGCTCACCAAGTCCTTGAGAGGACTAGATGATCAGGCTCCAAGCTATGCAGCTCAGAACAATCCCCAAAATATGCTGCAGAACGGGTCCTGTAAGGATACTAGAACCATTAGTTCTCTCTACCTGGCTCCGCCTGGCTGCCTCTTTGCTGTGGCTGTCCTAGGAGCGCAGGCTGGCTACCACCACCTCCTCCACCAGCAGCAGCGCTGCCTCCTCCTCTTCCCTAGAACACCATTTCAACCTCTAGGGCGAGTGTTTCTGACTGGTGGAGCCCAAGTTCTGGGCTCATGCCCTCCCCTCAGCAAGCAAGGCAGGGACGGCAAGCGTTCGCATGTTTTAGCTCCTATCATGCCAGGCTCTGCCTCTGCAACACTTGTGGGGAGATGGGGCATGGTATTCAGATGCTGAAAAAATAATTAAGAGATACGGGTAAGAGTTTTAAGACAGGAACAGTTAGCTGGGACATTGTAGGGATGAATGGAGGCTGAGCTTCAAGGATGCTGGGCTTTAGGTAGGGCAGGTGAGCAGAGCCAACAGTTCTTCTTAATGCTGCACATCTAAGAAGGGGGTTGAGAGAAGCAGAGGTTACTGGTTGGCATGAAGCAGAGCTTGCTGGGCTGAGGAGTCGTGGTAGAAAGCGCAGGTGGTCAGGTGGTCAGGCTAGGTCTTGAAGGCTCTTGGAAGCCAAGAGGGAAACTTGGACTTTATGACCCAAGCAACATGGAGACTGGAGGTTCTTGAGCAGCAGAAGGACACCATGTCCCTCATGTCTGAGAGTGATCTGTTCATTTAGTCACCAAATCTTTATTCTACAAATTAATGGTGAACAAGAAGAGGTGCCGTGGAAAATACAACATAAAATGGAAGAAAAAATAAGGAAGCCGTAGGGGCTTTAAGAACACAGGCACTGGGGCATTCAGTAATGTTGACTAAGGATAACAGAGGAGACTTCCTCAGGAGTGTGAGATTTAAATTGGACCCCAAATATTCTAACCCAGAGGAAACAGCAAACCATCTGGATCCCCACACTTACAGCTCACCCCCCAAGTTGCATACACCGGATGTGGATTATTGGTATTGTGTTTTAAAACATGCACTATGGAGAAACACAGCCTGGATTCTGAGTCCCGCTCTGTCATTTATGTAAATTTGACGTATATAAATATGTAAACATATTTACATATGTAAATATGACGTGTGTAAATTTGACTTAATCTGAGCTGTCATTTCTGCAGATGTAGAAACAGGGCAACAACAGTACCAGCCTCAGATGATGATGCATGATGATGTCCTCACACACAAGTGCGTCTATCAGCGGGGATCCCACCAGGAAAACAAAGTGCTTCAAAGAGACTGTAAGAGAAACTCTTAAGAGGATTTAATGCAGGGATTTAGTTCTGTACCTGATGGAAGAGCTGAAAGTCAAGCAGGAGGTGGTGAAGCAACCAGAGACCAGCAACTGCAGGTCTTGCTGGACGCCGGGGCACAGGGTGGCCTGCAGAAGCTGGGACCACGGTGTAGGGTCTGCCTGCAAGAATGTCGCGAAAGTGACGGGGCTGAGCTGGAGAACTTGACACTGCAGAAAACTGACGTTAGTTTATCTCAGGAAAAAAGAGCACTGGGTACCTCTTCTGCTCCTTTCAAAGGCAAATAATTTTCTAGTGAGTTATCCTGAGTCCTGGGGGTTAAAGTGGTCACAAGACAAAACAGGAGCATAATCTGTCAGTGCCTTTGCCAGCTCCAAACACTCACTGTGGAGAGCTTTTCCCCCTGCAGAGCAGGGCCTCCCCCAAACCAGCACCTACTTCTCTGACGTCCCAGTGGGTAGATTTCCAACAGGCTGCCAACAGTTCACCCAGCTGGACAGGATTCCAGCTCAAGCCGTATCTTTTTACCTCCCCCCGAGGGTCGTGGTGGTCAGCCCCACAACCTCCTTCCTGATCAGAAAGCCCAAGGAGAGAGGAGAGCGGAGCCTCTTCTAAGCATGCTGACAGGTGGCCTCCTTTCTAGGGTCTAGAAAGGAGCCTGTCCATCGTAACTTGGCTTGGATGGGCACTAGATATGTCTTGTGGTCTACCTACCAGAGACTTTGCACAGCCTTGCAGGGCAGCCAGCACTACTGCCCTGGTCCCTCCACCTGTCACTCCCTTCAGCTGCTTGCAGACCCTCCATTCTTTCCAGACTCCTGGCACGACATAGTTTAGTTTGCAGGCTAATCCCAGTTAGGGGTTGCTCTCTTCTGAATCTTCATCTTTCACAACCACTTTCACCAGACAGAGATATGGACATCCCAGGGGTGGTTAGAAAATTATAATTCAGGGGAAGCCGGGATGGCTCAGTGGGTTAAGTGCTCACTTTGCAGCCCAGGGGACCAAGGATCGAATCCCGGCCCCAGCCCGTGCGGACCCATATGCTGAACTGGGGAGTGCCCCCAGTTCAGTTCTCACCAGGGCGACACCCCAGCCCAGTTCCTGCCCTGTGCAGCCCCGTGCCCACCTGTGGAATGAAACTATGTGGAAAAACCAATGATGTGCAACTATGGAGACTGTTCTGGGCCCTCTCCCTTCTCTCTGTCTCTGTCTCTGTATCTCTCTCTCTCTCTCTCTGTCAAAAACAATAAAAATAAATCTTTAAAAGGAAAAGAAAAAAAATTATAATTCAGAGCAAAAGCTGCATGTTTTTCTGATAGGAGAAAGGCTACATTGAAAATGAAATCATTAAATTACTTGTCAATAGACATGGGAAGTTAGAAAACTCTTGAGTGAGGAAATAGCTACGTCTGTAGTAAATAAAAGAGGAGCAGTAGCCACACGCTGATTTGTAACATGAATACAGAGATAGAACTCGTTCCTCATCGATTCATGACACAACCATTCATTGAGTACCACTGTTGCCAGGCATCATGCTAGGCTCTGGGATTACAAAGTTGAAAGCTCACGATCCACTAAATAATCCTTAATACAGTGGAATAAGTTCATTGCGACATGTAATAAGAAATACCATATTTGGTCTTTGTGTCTGTTTCTGGCACAGAGCTCCTAAAACCCTTGAAATTTCCTAAGTCATAAGAGCAATAAAAGTATCTTAATATTCACAACAGGGGAAGCCGGGATGGCTCAGTGGGTTAAGCGCTCACTTTGCAGCCCCAAGGACCGAGGACTGGGGAGAGCCCCCAGTTCAGTTCTCACCAGGGCAATACCCCAGCCCAGTTCCTGCCCTGTGCAGCCCCGCTCCCACCTGTGGAATGAAACTGTGTGGAAAAACCAACGATGTGCAACTATAGAGACTGTTCTGGGCCCTCCCCCTACTCTCTCTCTCTCTCTCTCTCTCTCTCTCCAAAAACAATAAAAATAAATTAAAAAAGAAAATTCACAACAAACCCCTTTTTACCACACCTGTGTTTATGTAAATGAGGTGGCTTTTGGGACGTATGGGGAACCATCAATGTGATTGGGGGGTTGGAATTTTCAGTCCCTCCCCTCTGACCTCAAGGGAGGGAAGAAGAGCTGGAGGTGAAATCACTCACCAGGGGTCCATAATAATCAATCGTGCCTACATGACTGAAGCCGCCATACAACCCCCGAAGACCAGGCTCTGAGCTTGCAGGGTGGAGTACGCGTACGTGGAGCACGCCAGAGAGCACGCCAGAGAGCACGCCTGCAGAGGGCCGGGGAGCTCTGGGCTCTTTCCCCACACCGTGCCCTATGCACCTCTTCTGAGTGTTGCTGAGTTACAAGCTGGTGAGCTAGTAAGTAAATGTTTTTCTGAGTTCTGTGAGCTACTCTAGCAAAGTGGGGGTCGTTGGGAGCTCCAGTCCATAGCCATTCATTCAGAAGCACAGGTGACTGACACCCGAAGTGGTAGGGAGTGGAGGCAGTCCTGTAAAACTGAGCCCTTGACCTCTAGGATCTGATGCTAAGGTAGATCATGTCAGAATTGAGTTGAATTGTAGGACACCCAGCTGATGTTGGAGAATTGCTTGGTGGTGTAAGAAAAAAAAAAAAAAAATCAGAATTGGAGTCATAGCAGGTCTTTTAGAAGCCCAGAGGAAGGGACCAACAGAAACCTTTCAGTTTGGATTTCATATAATAGGCCTCCACAGCTGTTCAAGTCATCTCAAAAAAAAAACCACAAAAAACACCTAAGAGAGTTTTCAGAAGACCTCTGGATCACATCAAATGTGTTCAGTTGCCAGTAGCAGAACAGCTGACCAATACTGACTTAAACAACAAAGATCAGCAAGTGCCCCACACAACTAGAAATCTGAGAGTAGACGGTACTGAGCTCTGAACAGCAGCTTAATGGTGCGATTTACAATTCAGGCTAAGTCTGCCTCTTTGGCTTTATCATTTTCAACTTATAAGTACCAAGATGGCAGCTGCCACCCTGGCAGGCAGGTCATTGAAATTTCCTGGCTCTCCATTTCTCTTCTATAAAATGAGAGAGATGATTACATGATGGATGAAGTCCCTTTTGGTTCTAGCTTTTTATTATACCAATTGCTAATCTGAAATGAGAGTTTAACCCAATAGTTCTCAAATTTGAGTGTATATCAGAACCTGGAATTTCTGGTTCAATAGGCTTGACGCAGAGCCTGAGAATTCACAAGTTCTAGCCAGCTCTAACTTCTAACAGGTTCCCAGATATTGCTGAAGGTGCTGGTCCACAGACCACACTTTGAGAACCACTGCTTATAGCCACTATATGTGTATTTTATTTGTTTATTTAAACACCTCCACACTCCTGGGACAGAGAGCTGAATATTACTCTACTAGGTGCTACCAATCTTTCAAAGAACAGAGGAAATCCCAAGTCCTCTAAGAAGCCTTCCCTACTCTCTTCCCTCTGGAAGGATACGTTCTCCTCTCTCTTTGCACTTTATCTATATTAATGTTATTACTTACATATGCATTTGTAATTATTTGTTTTAATACATGAACAGAGTTTTCTTTAATTTATTTTAGTGTTTTTAACAGAGAGACAGAGACAGAGAGAGACAGAGAGAAGGGGGACGGCCCAGAGCAGTCTTCACAGTTGCACATCATCAGTTTTCAACATGTTTTCATTCCACACAGGTGGGCGGGGGGCCATGCAGGGTGGGAACCAGGCTGTGGGGCCTCCCACATAGGAAGCACACCCTAGTTCAGCAGATGGGTCCACACAGGCCAGGGCCGGGACACGAATTCTCGGACCCCGGGGCTGCAAAGTGAGTGCTTAACCCTATGAGCCATCCCAGCTTCCCCTGAACAGAGGTTTTTTTTTAATTAAATAATATTAAAAGGTTACAAAGCACAGCAGACTCCCAATATCCTCCCTGTCTCACTCCCCCAGCAACAGTTGTAGCTCTTACACCTGCTTCTCCACGTATCTAAAGTAATAGGCGTATAGTTCTTGCTTCTTGGTTTCTCAAAACAGCATTTGTTGACTTCCCATAACGACAGCTAAAGATTTAGTTCTTTTAAGCCAATTAATATAGTTTGATTATATGTTTAATGTTCCGCCACAATTTATTTATTTTCTTATAGTTAATAATAGCCTCAATATTTTTTATTTGTTTAGTTTTTATAAATCCATCACTAACTTTTTTTTGCAAACAAATCTCTCCATCAACTGGCAAGTGAATTTTTCCAAACTTTTAAATGTATTATATTTGGAACTGGTAGCTCTGTGCTACACATTTGTCATCCTGGTCGTTTTCTTGGGCCCTGCTCTTGTGTTGAACCCCCTGTTGCAAGAAGTCTCTGTCTTCCTCTTTTTTATTCTTTCTGGAACTCTCATTCTTCAGATACAGGACTCTCTGTGTTGATCTTCTATTAATAAGTAGCTGTGCTGTTCAGTATGGTAGACCCAAGCCACTTGTGGCTATTGAGCCCTTGAAATATGCATTGTCCAAACTGAGATGTGCTATAAGACATAGTATGAAAAAAAAGTAAGATACTTCACTAATAACTTTATATTGATTGCATGTTAAAATAGTAGTACCTTGGATTTGTTGGGTAAACATGTTAAGCGCCCAGGCTATTTTGTCTCGCTTACCGCTTGGCCCGTTCTATCAGATTTCACCGAAATGCTGGCGACCGGAGATCTGTTTAGGTTGTGATAAGGCTGAATGTTTATATATAAAATATATGTACTGTGTGAATATTTATTATTTACCACAATTTGTACAATGTATTATTTTAGAAATGCTTTATATTCAGTCAGTTGTCTGCGATTCTTGTTCCAGTGCAGAAAAAGATTTTTCTTTACCTGTGAATGTGAAAATGTCCCCTAAATGGGGAGAAATTATAGTGAAGGAAAACAAAAAAGGAACAACCATTTTAAAATGGAAAGACAAGCAGGACATCGCACTTATTTAAAATTTATTAAGAGAATATAATTTTTTTTAATTTTAAATTGTCAGTTAACATACAATACCGCGGCCTGCACGAAAAGTACACTGCCGGTCACAGGTTACTGACGTGGTCCGAACGGAAAGTTCAGTGTCAGTCACCAGTGACTGACATGGCTCTTAATGTGTTAAATACAATCATTACTAAAATTAATTTTGCCTGTTTATTCTTACTTTTTAAATGTGGCTACTAGAAAAAAGTAAAATTACAAAAGTCGCTTGTAATCTATTCCTATCCTAGTGGATAGCACTGCACTAATACGGTATGTAGTCTCTTCTCTTTTCTATGTTCTGTCTCTTTATTTGTTCTGTTTTCTAGGATATTTCCTCAATTCCACCTCCCAGTCCTTCTACTGAACTTTTTATTTCAGCTGTCATCTTTTTAATTTCCAAGAGCATTTTGTAGATCTCTTAGTCTTCCTCTTACATATTTCAGTTGTTTTATGACTGCAGTAGTTTCTCAACTCACTAATGTAATTCTAGTTCTCTTGACTTTTTTTTTTTTTTTTTTAATGCTATTTGTACTATTCCAGTTTCCTACAAGCTTCTGCGTTCTCTTTTTTGGTCTCCATCTTTCACTTCGGAGGTTTTCCTCAAATGTCTAATGCTTCTTGGCTATTCATTCATATTTAAGAGATGCCAAAAATACGCCTAGTAATTCTGCAGGCATTGGCTCATTGGCTGGCAATCTCCACTGTGGGTTGATGAGGTGGAGAGCTGAACTTGCCCTGAGAGCCATACCCATCATCACCCCACCACCAAGTGTTAGTTTGTGGAGCCTTTTTCTCCAGAGAAGACTCCTCCAGGCTGTTGTCTTTGTAAGTAGTTGTGAGAGGGAGAGAATGTTGGGAGTCAAGCCTTTACATTTCACTCAATTCCACTATTGTTAGTGCCTATTCATCCCAGGCCTCTCTTGATGTTTCCAAATGGGATCACCTCAGGTTCAATTTTTCCAGAGAATAAACCTTCTCTTTCCTGGCAAAGTAGAGCTAGTCACCCAAAGTAGAGGTTACGGTGGGAAAAGGGGCATTATTCATCCAGCCCTTTACAAAGGGCCTCACTTCTCTGCAGTGACTTCCGTAAGTACTTAGGTTGTAACTTCCTCTGTTCTAAATCAGTTACTACCGTTCTTTCTGCTTTTCATCTTTAGAAAGTGTGTTTAAATCTTTCATCTCTTACCTGTTATTGTCCTAGTGAATTCATTTTTAATTGTGTGTTATTTTCTAACGGGGTTTTAGTAATGAGAGGAGATCAAGACACGTAGTCAATGTCCTCATCTCTACCTGGAAGCCCTATTTGTACCCGGAGCTCTAGTTACTTACAGTTCCCAAGAAGGAACATGCCACACCATGTAGGAAGGACCACATAGCAAAGTACCAGGGTCAGTCAGAAGGCAGACGGAATGGGAAAAAGCATGGACACAAGACTTCATTGTGGTTTTTGTAGGAAGGTATGGGTGAGGCAGGGTAAGCAGGTGAGTAGATTTAGGGTTGAATAATTTAAATATGAGGGTTCTGGGCTGTAGGGCTGGTGCATAGTTGTCTGGTCCCTGGGCCTGGGGTGATTAGGGCTGAGGAATATTACTTCCTAGAGCATAAAAGATAAATCCATAAAGGAGGTGGTTCAGAGTCAGAGCTCTGGATTGGTTAGTGTGATTTTGAAAGGTACACCTCCTGTTGAGTTGTTTGCTGTGTCTAAGAGCTGGCTGGCCCCTGGAAGGGCAGTGTCTCCCTAGTCAGTGAGGTCAGATGCCAGAGCATCAAAAATATAGTAAGTGAGAAAACATAGTTAATAAAGAAGTAGTCAAACACAGATTGAGGTAGAGAGTCATGAAGAGGCAGGCAATGAAGCAGGAGTGACCTGGCTGTTAATGGAAGGAGTATGAGTAGGTCAGATCTTATATAAACAAAGGTCCTAGAAGTCCTATACAATAGAATTCTGCTTACATCTCACTGGTCAGAACTGGGCAACATGGTTTATGCCAAGAAATAAGGTATCTAGGGGCATTAATTTTATCTAACATTTACACCGCTGTCCCATGCAAAATTGAGGTGCTACTGGTAAGGAGAATCCATATGTGAATGGATTATGTTTAGCAGTGGCTGCCACAAGGTGAAAAAAAAAGAGAATATGAGCTTGTCTTCTTCAATTAAATGAAGCAAACCATATGGAGTATTTAGCACAATGCCTAGCTTATAGGCATTGGCTTATATGTGCTGTGTGTGTGTATATATATAAAATTTGCTGCTGCTCCTACTATTAATATTGTTAATAAAATATCATATTTTATTGTCCTGATTTTTATAGTCCTATTAATTCAACAAATATTTGTTGCACTTTTACAATGTTGATTGAGTCTTTAGGTGCTAGGTGCATGGGGGTCAAGAAATAGAATAAAATCTGATTCCAACCTTCTAAGAGCTTTTTATCTGTGTCAGGGGTCTCCAAACTTTTCAGCCCGCGGGCCGCATTAACTATCAAACAGCAGTTTGGGGGCCGACTACACACTCGAGGTCCAAATAAAAAAGAATCAAAACATAGATGTTGTTTTTAATTATTTTTTTAGTATTATTTTATTCAGATAAAAAGGTCTCCACAGGCCGGATGAGAGGGCCTTGAGGGCCACATTCGGCCCATGGGCCGTAGTTTGGAGATCCCTGGTAGATAAATGCACAGGCATTGCATGTGATTAAAGCTTCAGCATGGGCAGTCCTGGAAGTTATTGGAAGTAGAAGGCACTTAAGAGAGCGTGATACAATTGACTCCTCATCTCACAGATGGGAGCCCTCAGGGAAGTGGAAAGAACCCGGTCTGGAGCCCAAGCCTCCTGACACCCAAGCTGGAGATCTTCTGATTACGCTGCCCTATCTCAAGTGATTTAAAAAAGCAAAGCTGGAGGAAGAGATCAGAATAGTATGGTCTTGCCTTGTGGGGAGCTGTGCAGGCCTTCTCCCAGAAGCAAAGACCTTAGCCCAGGAGAACACATGGCCAGCAGTTGATTAGCTGAACTCCCAGGACTATGATGAAGTGTGTGTGCTCGCATGAAAATGGGGGCCCCTCTGAATGACGGATAGGAGAATTCCTCCAGGTCAAGACTTTCACTCACTCTGTGGTTTTTAATTAGCCATCCTGATTTTTCTAAGGGTTGCATTAAATAAGCAAATGCTTCTTGCATAACTCCCTACGCACTGATCCACCATTGGACAGCATGAGTCACTAAAATGTGGAAAAAGAATGGAAATTTGGGATCCTGGTGTATGACACAAGATTAGATAAGGAAAAGAGCCATAAAATGTCATTCAGAAATATTTTTAAAATATTAAATGCAGTCTGTTGACTACAATGACCACTGGTTTTTCATTTGTTTGTTTGCTTTTTAATTAAAGAATACTTTGTTCTGCTCGGCAAAAAAGTATAGCTCTAGCTTTTGTTGAGTTTGTTGTTGTTATTGTAAATGATGAAGTTAATGAAATTACAGACTGCTGACAGAAACAAAATAAAGTCACTTCAGGAAACAGCTGCACTGGCAATTAAGTGGCATTTAATGTGACTAATATTAAAAGGGTGAGTTTTTCTCTCCCTAGCAATAGAGATGAGAAGTTTAGGCTTCTGAGCTGCTGTATGATAAGAGTTTTGAGTCAGTGACTGTTAGGAAGTCTTTCTGGTATTTATAAAGAAAACCCCCCAGTGAGCCATAGAAGAGGATTTGAGTCAGGAAAAAAAAAAAAATGAACAAGAACCGTGCAGTTTGAATTTTGAAAACTGGCATAAATTTTACAGTTTGTTTTTTTGTCTCTAAGCATTAATTGTTCTGTGTTTCAGTTCAATGAAATAAAGGCCTCTTATCTCCCACACCAATCAAGTGACCTCCTACCTCTCAGTAATTAGTGGTAAACTTCAATATGCAAGCTAAAAGGCCACCTAATTAAAAAGTGCAATTAATTTACATAGATCATTCAAGATGGCTAGATTAGATAGCTTATGGAGAGAATATAAAAATATTTGAGCTGCTTTTATTGGCTTCTTTCCCTGCTGTTCCTGGGGTTCTGGGTACTTTCATGGGACCGAGATTATCAAAGTGGGAAGGGCTTCAAGGTGATGGTTTCAGCTAATCACTGCTAAACATTTAAAGCTTTGCAATTATTATTATCAATTACCCAAGTGTAAAACAAAACAAAACAAAATGGCCTTATCTTCTTGCTTGGTACTGAGTGCCCTAATGTTATTAGTGAATATTTATTAAGTGCCTGTTGAGTGCTAGATGCCACTCAAAACACACAGTTATTTTAGAGCGTGCCATGATTAGCAATAACTCCTTCTCTAGCTAAATAGCACATTCATTCTTCTGATCACAATGAGATGGTTGTAGGACCCAAAAGAAAAATACTGACCTAAGGGTTTCTCTCTCCCTTTATTCACATTAATAATTCACAGTGTCAGTCAATGGCCTATACTATTTACTCTTCAACATAAATAGTATTGAGCTCCTAAGGTTGACCAAGCCCCTGTGTGAAAACCAAGTGGCTGTTTTAATGGTGAGGGAGGAAAATTCTGATTTCTTACCTTCCCCAGTGCGGAAATTGTGACCCTGTGGTGACATCGAATCATAAATTTCTTTCCCTTTATCTGAGTTGTAAAGGGAGAAGTTTCTCCCCAGTGTGTGTGTATATATATATGGAGGCAATCCTCCATATACAAGATCAATCAAGCAGGGCTTCTAAACAAAGAAATTTCAGCAAAGGGATTTGTTAGTAAAGCCCGTCTTTGGAAGAGATGTCCAGGGACCTTGGCAACACCTTGCCAAAGAATGAAAGAGAAGTCATCACCCTCTCTCAGTTTCATCTGCTACTCCTAAGAAGGAACATGGTGATGATACTCCAGATGATCTTGGGCTAACTCTAGAGGCATCTCCTGAGAGTATCTCATAACAAGAGCAAATGCCAATTTCCTCCTCAATATATTTAACAATATAGATCATTGTGACATGAACTTTCTATAAGTCCTTAGTATTTTGGAGCTTTGAATGATTTAACAAGGAATCCTCCCCTCTCCATGAGATAAACTGTTGTATTATTATTCACATTGGAACCCAAATTCTACAGATTGACTATTTATGTGAATTAAATCCCTATGTAGTTTCAAAATTCGTACCTTTTTGTTCTTTGTAAACATAATCCAATTTTCAGTTCACTTACCAAATGCCCCCGTTTCCTCATTACTATGCTTCAGATAATTGTATCATAATCACACAACTCAAAACTTTGAATCTGTTAGAATAGTATCTAAATAGAGGTTCTCAAACATCACTGCACATAAAAGTCTCCCAGGGAAGGCAGGGAGGGGAAAGGTCAAAATCTGGATGCCAGGGCTGCATCCCAGACCAATTAAATCAGGATCTCTGGGAGGCAGGATCCAGGTAGCAGTATTATTTCTTATGTGACTGAGCAATAGCAGCTTCTGGTTACATGCCTCTGAGTTTTTAGGTGGTTTGTCATGAAGCATTATTGTGACTAGCTCTCTGATACACCCATTCATTCATTTCTTTGTTCTCTGAATACTCATTAAGTGCCTACTATGTCCCAGGGATTTGCTATGTACTGGGGATTCCGTGAAAACAAGGATGGCCAAGGTCCTTGCCACAGTGGCAGTTTATGATCTTGTGATAAACAAAAGGCAAGTAAACACATAGCTATGTAATATCATTTTAGGTATCATTTATAGCTGTGAGATAAAGAAAAAGTTGTCTTCATACCTCATATCTTACTATGGATACCTTCCAAATAGATTAAAGACTTCAATTTTTAAAATGCAGAAATCATGGGAGACCCAGAAGCCATAGAAGAAAAGACTGATAAATCAGACTACATAACACCATTATTAAAGTCAAAAGACAAAGAGCAAACTGGTGAAAACAAGGCGATGATTTGAGGATGACTTCAATTCTTTTGGCTTTAGCAACTATGTGAATACTTATTGAGCATCTATTGTATTCAGGGCACAAAACTGACATGGCCCGGCTCTCAGGGAGCTCACCTTGCAGTGGAAGAGACAGATAATGAACAAGCACTCACTTAATAAACGCTCTAATGCTACGCCGAGAGGGCAGGGGCAGGGGGCAGGGATGAGGTGCTGGGATAGAACGTAAGGGGGTGGCAGGGGGAGGGCCTATTTAGAGGAGTAAGGAAGATCCTGCCCAGGATTTGAGATTTAAACTAAGCTGAGAAGCCAGCTATGTGGAGCACAGGGAAAGGACATTCAAGGGAAAGGAAACAGCATGTGTAAAGGCCTTGAATTAGGGAGAAAACTGTTTTATGGATTTCCATGAGGCCAAGGTGGCTGATGTGTAGTACACCAAAGGGAAGTGGGCTCTGGTGCTTATTGGCTAGGGTGAGGAGGTTGTGTGTGTGTGTGTGTGTGTGTGTGTGTGTTTCTGGAGAGAAATAGCAATTCAAGTTTTGTGACTTTATGACACCTGACCTCAGAATTGTGAAAACAAAGGAGGCAGACATGGTGTTCTGCCCAGATGTACCCTAACACTTTTGGCATTGGTTACTCCACTATCCTATCACCACCCTTCTTCTTTTTCTTCTAAAGTTAGGTCCCCAGTCTTTTCTTGAGATGGACAACTTTCCCTTTTTCCAGATCCTTTGGCTTCCCAAGAAGACAGAGAACTTGGCGTACATTGGCAGTGTTCGTAGGATGTCTTTTCCGAGGAACTTTTCTAAGGTGCAGTCAGTTGACTTTACACCATCCCCTCAGGACAAGGAGTAAAACTAGGCGAGAAAGAACAACAACAACAAAATATTAAAATCAAGATTTCCCAACCTCAAGCTGAGGACACGGTGACCTGGAAGCGGCTTGAGCATCGTGTACAGTTGCTATGTGGGGCAACTGTTCTTCCATCTATAGCAAGCTCTACACCACACTTCAGAGGAGGAAAAGGACAACAGTGGTGAGCTGACGAGCAGATGAACAGTCTCAATTGACTTGTTTAGTGACAGGGCCAAACTGCACATGGGACTGTGAGAATCTCAAAGGACTGCCGCTGGGACACTTCCCCGCCCCCTGAGCAGCACCTGCTGCAGAGGTAGCTGCAGAGGTTTGGGTACTCGCCTGGCACCGCAGGGCACTCCTGTGCTTGGGCACTTACAGACCTGCAGGAGCTACTTGAGGGGCTGGCAGCATCAGGCCTGGTTAGAACTTTACCCTCCTGGTTACCACCAAAACTCCACTCTGGGTTAGAATAGGTCTCCAGGGACCAATCCTGTTGTGTCCTGAGTCACTATAGTCACATAACTTCTCAGCAAGAACGTGGGTGACTTGAACACCAATGGATGACAATTGGACAGGGCAAATAACAAACACCCCCAGAGCTACCACTGAAATAAATAACACCTGCTAGATTTGTGCTCTACATTAAGCCAGCGAGTCTCAACTCCACCTCATGAGGTGGGTACTGTCATTACCCTCCTTTTACAGATCCCAGCGAGTAGGGATTCTTTCAATAAGAGCAACTACAGAGGATCCAAGATGGCGGCATGAGAGGAGAACGCCGATAACTGCCTGGGAAGGGCCTTGTGAGCAGAGGGGAATCCACAGGGGAAACCCTGAGAAGCAACCTCAACTAAGAGAACCACACAACACGGAACAACACACAAAGGTTAGAGAAAAAAGGGGAGAGCGGGAGAGGAAAAGGGAAGCAGCGGTTCGGGGACAGA
>PVKE010006424.1:0-54434 GCA_004027555.1 Craseonycteris thonglongyai | reverse complement strand
TTCAGAGTATTTGTCTTTCTCTGACTGACTTAGCATAATGCCATCAAGATTCATTCATGGCCTTGCAGATGGCAGAATTTCCTTTCTCATGGTTGAATAAAATTCCATTGTATGTGTATATCACATTTTCATTGACGTTCTTAGGTGTTTTTTATATTTTGGTTGTTGTAAACAATAATGTTGCAATGAATATGGGAATGCATAAATTTTAAGGTAGAGAATTTGTTTCATACAGATAAATACCCAGAAGTGGAGTGGCTAATTCATATGGTAGTTCTAATTTTAATTTTTTGAGGAATCTCCATAGCTTCCATACAGACTACTCCAATGTACAATCCCACCAATAGTTCACAAGGGCTTCCTTCAGACCCTTGCTAACAATTATATGTCGTTTTGATAACCATTTTAACAGGTATGAGGTGATAGTTCATTGTGGTTTTGGAGTTTGCATTTCTCTGATAATTAGTGGTATTGAGCATCATTTTATGTACTTGTTGGCCATCTGTATTATCTTCTTTGGAAAAATGTTCAGATCCTCCGCTCATTTTTAATCAATTTGTTTCATGCTTGAAATGTATGAGTTCTTTGTCTGATAAGGGGTTAATATCTAATGTATATGAATTGCAAATATCTTCTTCATTTTGTAGGTTGTCTTTTCATTTTAGTGATGGTTTTTATAGAGGCTTTTTAGTTTGATATAGTCCCACCTATTTGTTTACTTTTGTTACCTTTGCATTTGATGTCATATCCAAAAAATCATTGCCAAGATCAATGTTAAGGCGCTTACCTACCACCTATGATTTCTCTAGGACTTTTATGGTTTCAGAATTAAATTTTGTGTTGGTGTAGGAGATTACGGATCCAGTTTGGGGGCACATCTATTGAAGATTGACCATATATGTATGGGTTTATCCCTGGGCTCTCTGTATTTGCTTCCAGTTTCTGGTTTAGACTTTAGCAAATGTTCCTGCATAGCTTCAATATGAGGCAGTTTAGGCTAAGTAATCAGGATATGCTTTTCATATTGCTGGAAAAAAGAAAAGCAACATCTGGGTACTGCATTCAGACTAGCCACCATTAAGTTCACTTAAGAGGGGAAAATTTAAGTTTTATAAAGGAAGTAAGGTCTGGTTCCAACTGTAAGCCTAAAAAATAAATGAATCTGAGCACAGGGAACCTTTTCGGTAACCTTCAGCTTTTGGTTCAGCCTCCATCAGTACTCTTGCCAGTGTTAAGAACTAGTTCTCTGTGCCCTCTGGTGGCTGGAGTTATCAGAAGAACATTTTCCTGTATTAGCGCAGAACTAGGAATGGGGAACAGGTAAATGATGGGTTATTCCAGTACCACTCTGCTGGTAATTCCCTTGCCATTCCATTGGTTTGTGAAACTTAGTTTTTTAATGTTCTCAACTGTTTAATAATATTAAGCCTGAGAGGTAGGAAATTCAAGAGATAGAACCAGAAAAAGTGTCTTGTTCCTATTTGTTTCTATAAGAACTCAAGCTTAGTTGTGATAACCTTAAAGCAACTTTATGCAGCAATGGTTGGTTTATGCAGTAATGGTTGTCAGTACCAGGCTAACTGATGGTGAAGCTTTTTAACACTGCCCTGGTGTCATTGAGTTTTTGTGTGTTTGCCTAAAATGCTGCTACTAAAAGTTTTGGGATTTTTACCGTTTATAGTTTTTCTTGTTATTTGCGTATTTCTCATACAGACTTTAAATATTTGATTCCTAAAAAGTATTTTTTTTAAAGTTCCACTTTTGTTCTAAGATAATAATGGATTCATTTGTTTTATAAACTACAGTACTTTAATGTAGCTTTACAATAAAGGAAAAACAAGCTATATATAGTATAATCATCAATTTTTGATTGTGAGAAAGTACAGTGATATGACCCTACTATTTCATTTTGAAAACTTGAGCAAATACGTGTTTGATGTTTTAAAGAAGCTACCCTTAAAATGTACATCTTAAATTGCCTTTTATCTTTATTGCTTTAAGCCTCAGCAGGGAGAGCAGATGGAAATACCTCCTGTAGAGCTGCCCCCAGAAGAGCCTCCAAATATCTGTCAGTTAATTCCAGAGTTAGAACTTCTGCCAGAAAAAGAAAAGGAGAAAGAGAAGGAAAAAGAAGAAGAAGAGGAGGAGGAGGTAAAGTAACATTGTAAAAGAGGTCTGGTGAATAAATTCCCATTCCAGCTTTAGCAAAAATCTCCCACCATGTTTTTTTTAGTTTTCGTATTGAAAAAAATTGATGTTGAACATCAGAGTGATGAAAAATGTTTGAACATAAGCAAAATGTAACCAGATTCTTAGTGATCTATCTCATTAAGAACATCAAATTCTGTTCTATGCTATAACTCACTGGCTCCCTGTGGGCTGTTGAAGGACATGGGAGTGCCCTTCACTGGGGTTTTTCCTTGACTTCCAAGAAATCAGATATCTAACATTTTTCATCTGTGAGGGTTTTGTTTTCATTTAGACGGGTGGGATGTGACTTGACTAAAATAGATTGAAGGCCTGAATGATTGACTTTTTTAAAGTAGAGGTGCTGTAGGAATAGGTCTGCTTTTCTAAAGTGTCTTCCAGATTTAAAGTGTCTTCCAGATAGCATTGAAGCTTTTTAATTTTTTTCCAAAACTTAAAAGGTTATGGATTAGACACATTTGATTAGCATATATTTGTAATTTATCATTTATACCAGCCATAGAGTTCATAACCACTCAGTGCTTAGGATTTATTATGAACTCTACATTGTTTTAAAATCAATTTTAGCCCCGTAGCTGCTCTAGCCTGTGTACTAGAATAGGCCATTATCTTAGGCTAACTGTATGTCAAGCTGTTTACTTCTGGCTCTTTGGAACATGGTATAAATTTCTAACATTTCCTGGGAGCATCTTCACTCTAGCTCCACACCAATTTCAGAAAGTCATTTGGGTACCTAGCAGATAACTAGGAGCTAGGTGGCTCAAGTGAAATACACAGGGTCCGGCAGGAGTAATACCCCTTTTTTGAGTTGGTAAACTTAAAAAAAAAGGTATTTCTGCCAGACCCTGTATATTATGGGTTGTAGCCTATTTCCTTTAAACAACAGATAGACCAGTACTTACTCATTTTTACTAGTTTATGGGCTCTTTGGTATTGGTTCACTATGAGATTAGGAATCCATCGGATATAAAACATGTAGAACATTACACTATCCCACAAAATATATATACATATTTAGTTGAAATGAACTGTTTAGTGGCGTAGTTGATTTGTATTCCAGCATAAGTTCCTTATCTTAACAGGGGCCAAATAAGCCACAGCTCACCAACCAGCAGTAGTCCATGGATCACACTGTGTAGACCACATCCTTATAGACCAGTACAGAATCTTATACTCAGCCAAATGTTTCCCTGCAGGTACAGAGGACTTCCTTTTGTAATTTAAGAAAGACAAGCTTCATACTAGATCTAAATGATTTTTTAGCAGCATCAAGTATAATTTCTGTTAGTCAAAATAAGATGCAGTTTAAATTAATGTAGAGCTTTCAGGCGATATGGAAATACTTCATTTTTCAGCAGAGTAGTTTTGTCAGCTTTTTTTTTAAGTGTGTGTGTGGGTGTCGCTTTCAGGATGAAGATGCTTCAGGAGGTGATCAGGATCAAGAAGAAAGAAGATGGAACAAAAGGACTCAGCAGATGCTTCATGGTCTCCAGGTATGCCAGTGTAATCTTAAAATCTTCATCCAAGACATTTAGCATTGCTCTCTCAAAAAAAGAATTACATGCTTATAAAGCCAGAAGTCTTACCTTTGTGAAACTTCCCAGAACTATATACTGTATTTTAATACAGAAGCTATTAGGCCAAGTGTACTAAGCCTGGAGGGCACTCAGGTGAGTGTTTCCCTATGGCTGTCATGCAAAGCAGAACCCTGGTGGTGACTCATGGCACTTCTTTTTGGTTGAGCAATTTGAAACATTAAATTTGTTGGATCGTTGTTGTAGTGTCAGATGTCACTTACCTTTGGGCCTTAATTTGTCAGCTACAGGTAAGGGAGGAGGTATCTTGAGCCTCTATGGCATACCAGACAGGTTTGCCTAAAATAGATTGGAAGGATCGTTGGAATAAGCTAAGAACTATAAGTACTAGATTTTACTATTGTATTACATTACATGTCCCAAGAAATTAGTCATTCTAATATTTTTTGGAATGATTTTGCTTGTTCCTTAGATTTGGGGTTTTAGTTGTGCTATTTTTTCCTTTTACCTTCTTTATTAGTGTAAGAGTCACTCTCGTGCTATTCAGAGAAGTGCACTCCCACCCCCCAACAGGATGAATATACAGTATACTTTTTCATATATCCAAAATTGGCATCGTATTGTGCATATTACTTTTATTTGATTCTTTCTTTTTTTTTCATTTCAGCGAGCTCTTGCTAAAACTGGAGCTGAATCTATCAGTTTGCTTGAGTTATGTCGAAACACAAACAGAAAGCAAGCTGCAGCAAAGTTCTATAGTTTCTTGGTTCTTAAAAAGCAGCAAGCTATTGAGCTGACACAGCAAGAACCCTACAGTGACATCATTGCAACACCTGGACCAAGGTTCCACATTATTTGAGCAGCTTAGAAGCATTAGAGCTAGTGTTCATTTCACTAGTGTGTACAAATTGCCCCATGTGTAGGGCACACAAAACCCTTTCAGAAAATTTAGATTTTGTCTGTCCAAAGTCTGCATTTTTCTTCCAATTTTTCCAGTATTTTAAATTTATCAGTTTCATCCTTAAGGGAAACTGTTTGTATGGATTGTGTTTGTGTTCTGATGGAGAAAACAAGCACCTAGAAGATTTTAGCAGTTCAGAACAGATGTGTGCAATATTGGCGCATGTAATCATGTTGAGTAGCAGTTGAAAGTCAGGATTTTTATCTTAGTTCTCCGTTACTGCTTTGGAAAGGAAACCTTGTCAGGGAAAATGCCTGGCAGTTTAATGAAGAACTGCGGTGTGAGTCTTTGACAGAAAGAAATTGTCTCTTCCCATCAGTAGCACTGGCAGTCTTCTTGGTAACCACTTCACTAAAGATGGTGCCCGAAACAGAGATTGTCCTCCTGAGATAGGTTTTAAAATAGAATTCCATCATGACCAAGGGGCTGTGTGAAATTGTGTTGTAACTAATCCCCCTCAACTACAAAAAGATAAGACTTGGTTAAAGTGCTCTATTTTATAAATCATTCCATTTGAATCCTTTTAAATGAACCTTACTATTATCAAGAAATCTTGTTGTTTTAGTGAGGCTCTAAAGTGAGCAGAAATAGACTTTTTAGAGTAGCATGAACTTAGACATAACTTTCCAGGAGCTATAAATCAAAGTTTTAAAAAGATGTTTGGATATATTTGAGTATTCAGATCATGAAAATAGAAATTGCTATACCAACTAAAAGGACAGATTGTTGGGAAATTATACACCCAGCTGGCTTAACTTTTAAGCAGACAATGCTGTAAAAACTAATGGCTTCTCTGATATTTATTATAAGTTTTATTACTGACCTCTTTTTCCAACGCTGCACACTCCTTTGTTTGGAACTTCAATAGCTTTGCAACAGAAATCCTGTATCCTATAATTTAAGTGAAGAAAAACACGTCCAAATAAAGGCTTTAATATTAACAGACCAGATAGCACCAGAAATCATGTGACTATTATGATTATCAAAGCATATCTTAACTTTTTAGGGCAAAAATACTCACACTGAAAGTTCTAGCTTAAGTGTTGGCACTTTTGTGGGGGGGGGGAAATCACTTTTAAAACTCAGACTTCAGTGTATATCCAGTAATTTAAAATTATGTGAAATACTATAAATTTGTGAACTCGTAATTACTGTTTTGATGATTCATATTTTTGAGGATAGTAATTGTATAAAATTGCTATTGCAGCTTTATTTCAATATGATGTGCCTGTAAACCATGGATTTTTTCTTCCTTTGTAAAAAGACATTGTAGATAATTGAATGTTTGATTATAGAAGGTCATTAGTTTCTTGTTACACATTTTGTTAGTCTGGTTTTTGTTGCTTATTGGGTTTAATATTGTTCTTGAAAATAGTTGATGCTATGTTATGTATAACTTTTCTAATAAAAGTTGTGTTATAAGCTGTACATGTTTGGAGTACTAGTTATTCAGTTGGTGGTGTTGCCCTGGGAAAAACTAATGAAAGTTTGTACCTCATCTTTCTGTCTGCCTTGTCTAGAATAGTTAAGATTTCTTCTTTTCCCCTTGTCCACTCCAGTTACTCTGATGTTCTGTTACGGCTAGAACAAGCCATGCCCATTCCACCTCAGGAATATCGTATTGGCTTCTTCCTGTATTTGGAATAGTTTTACCTCAGCTTCCCATGTCTCTCCATCACCTTGAAATTTTCAAAAGGTCTTAGACTAAAAAAATTAAAGATTAGAATTTGTTAACAGAAAAGCCACATGATCTGAAAGTTGGACAGATGTGAAATCCTTAAAATGTGTATTAGGATGTATTAAGACTAAAAACAGCTGCTGCTGAAGAATCTTTGGGGCATAGATGAATCCCTATTAAGTAAGCACATTGATAACTCAACTGCTTTGAAACTCGAATTTGGTGCTCGATGCATTTTGATGCCAAAATTTTGTCCCGGTACTTACTTGTTTGGTACCTGACACTCAAGCTAGAACTTGTCTGTGTTGGTGGCCTCGTCACTCGCTACCCTTTCCAACCAAAATAAGGGATCACGTGGTAGCTCTTGCCCTGTGCACAATCCTTTGTGGTATTATCTTAGCTCAAGCTTATTGAACCCACAACCCATGGGCTGCATGTGGCCCAGGATGGCTTCGAATGTAACCCAAAACAAATTTATAAACTTTTTTTGCAGTCTTTTTTTTTTTTCCAGGTCTTTGGCTTATTGTTGGTGTATTTTCTGTCTGGCCCAAGACTATTCTTCCATTGTGGCCCACGGAAGCCAAACGGTTGGACACTCCTGTCTTAGCTTCTGTGATCATTTTGTATATATTTGGCTTAAGAACACATTAATTTTTTTTACATTATCCTTATGGGAAAAATTTGGTACTCATCACACTTTCCAGAATCCATTAATGACCAGTAATGAGGTGCCACAATACATAGAAATTTGGACATGCCAGTGGCTGTGTATCCTTGGGGATCTAAACGAACTTAGCCAATAAGTATGTTCTGTAGATACCCTGTGTTGGCCTGAAAAGTCTACACTGTAGGCCGAGCATTCAGTAACTTGGAATGTACCCACCCCCCTTTGCAGTCAAAATTCTGACTGTCCCATCCCAGCAGTGAACTTGGAAGAAACTAAGACTTTATGCTTAAGATAAACGGCGTAGACCACAAATAGTTGATGCTGTTTATAATGTGAAAAGCCGTATTTACTAGGCATCAAATGTCCTCAAACCCAAACCCAAAGTAGCTTTATTTTAGGGCTCACCACCTACGGTGAAGACTAGTCAAGAATTCTAATACGAAAGTGTTGGGAGCCTGAAATACAGCGTGACCAAGGGTCATCCAGAAAGCATTCTCAGATGATAAAAAGCTTTTGCTAAGATTTGAAAGAGGGCTCAGAATAGTAAGCGAAGTGAAATGGTTTCATTAAACATGTAGCAAAACCTTGTTTAATTTGGGACTTCAAAGCCTAGGTGGAGACTAATAAGACACTGGCATAATCCTGTCTCTCGACTCCCTTCCTCAAACTTGGAGCCCCCAGGAGGGTACAGTAGAAAGCAGTGGGCCAGGGGTCTGGAAATCGCTTCTCGTCTTTGATTATGGAATCTAAAACTTGGGAAGCTTTATTCTCTATCTGGGCTTACTTCTAATGAAATACAGGTCACACCTGTTTTGGGGAGTTGTGAAAATTCTGTGAGCTAATTGAAAAGTAGCTAACTTTAGTATGACAAGGGATACACTTTTTTTTTTTTCCTGGTCACTCAGGTACACATACTTGGGCAAGGTTCTGAACCTTTCTGATCCTGGGCCACCTCGTGTGAGATGGACATCTCCACTTGGCAGGACTACATGGCACCTCAATCCATGTAAAAGTGAACTAACTATTCCTTCAGAACCCCTAATGTAACTGGCTCCTTCACTTTCACATTGCCAGTATTTAGCCACATTTCAGATGCTCAATAGCCATATGTGGTGAGTGGCAACCACATTAGCCCAGCTTTAGCATGGCATTAAAAGGTTATACAATCTTAAGGCCATCCTCCTAAACCTATGCAAGGTGCTTAGAGTCTACAAATGCTATTTTACAAAGCTATATTACAAACTATCTTACAAAGCTATCTTAAAACAATATAATACTGGCATAAAAACAGGAACATAGATCAATGATACAAAATAGGGAGCCCAGAAATCAAATGAAGTACATACGATCACTTAATTTATGACAAAGGAGCCAAGAGTAACGGGAAAGAATCTTCAATGAAAAGACAGTATTGGGAAAACTGGACAACCACATGAAAAGAATGAAACTGGGCCACTATGTTACACATAGCAAAAAAACAAAACAAGGGGAAGCCGGGATGGCTCAGTGGGTTAAGAGCTCACTTTGCAGTGCTGGGGACCGAGGATCAAGTCCCGGCCCCGGTCCGTGCGGAACCATGTGCTGAACTGGGAGCTCCCCCAGTTCAGCTCTCTCTCTGTCTCTGTATCGCTCTCTCTCTCTCTCTCTCTCTCTCTCTCTGTCAAAAATAAATAAAATAAATAAATATACATTTAAAAAAACAAAACAAAATCCAACGGTTAAAGATTTGAATGTAAGTCCTGAAACCATAAAACCCTAGAAGAAGGAAATTTAGGCAGTAAATTTCTTGGCATCAGTCTTGGTGATGATTTTTTCGGATTAGACACCAAAGGCAAAGGCAACAAAAGCAAAGATAAACAAGTGAGACTATATCAAACTAAAAAGCTTCTATACAAGCAACAAAAACCATCAACAAAATGAAAAGGCAGCCTAGAGTGTGGGAGAAAATATTTGCAAATCATCTCTCTTGATGTGGGGTTAATATCCAAAGTTATACAGAGAACTCATACACTGCAAGAGCAAAAAAACGGAACAAAAATCTGATTTAAAAATGGACAGAGGAATGAATAGACATTTTTCCAAAGAAGACATGTAAATGCAAAAAAGGTATGTAAGAGGGTGCTCAACAACCCTAATCATTAAGGAAATGCAAGTCAAAACCATTATCAGCTCACACCTGTTAGAATGGCTAACATCAAAAAGCCAAGAGATAGATGCTGGAATGGTTCAGAGGGTTGAGCACTCACTTTGCAGCCATGGAGTCCGGGGATCAAGTCCCAGCCCTGGCCTGTGCAAACCCATAGGCTAAACTGGGGCATGCCCCTGGTTCCCAAGGGTGCGCTTCCCATGCGGGAGGCCCACACCTGAGTTCCCGCCCTGCACAGCCCCATATCCACCTGTGTGGAATGAAACGATGTCAAAAATTGATGATCTACATCTGTGGAGACTGCTCTGTTCCCCCCCCCTTTTCTCTCTCTCTCTCTCTGTCAAATAATAAAAATAAATCTTAAAAAAAAAAAGACACGAGATAAGTATTCATGAGGATATGGGACTATCCTGTAGATGGGATTTTAAATTGGTCAGTGGTAAAGGGTATGGATGCCCACCCCCTCAAAAAAAAAAAAAATTAAAACTAGAACTATGGTATGATTCAGTAATCTCACTTCCCAGTATGTATCCAAAGGATCACTTCTCGGCCTTTTGGCTAAGATCAAGTGTCCAGTATATATAAAAGGAAATGGAAACAGGATCTTGGAAGATACGACAATTTTAAGAGGAATGAGTGGTCAGTTGTGTCAACGGTGAGCATGCACTGAATAGTTAGGCCAACAACATTATTTGGGCCATGTGACAGTTACATTTCTTATTCCAAATTCACAAATTGAATTTCTGGTTGAAATCTTCTGTGGACCCAGAGCCATGAATCTGCTTTGGGTTTGCTGACCAAGCGGGTATTCCTGAGGGCCAGACCTTGGACTGTGCTTAAATCCATGTCACCTTGTGAGGCTGTTTAGCAATCCCTCTGCCTGTATTCCAGTTTTAGTGACATTTCAGTTTTGTCACATGCAGGGCCTGCTTGGGAATTCAGTCTTTACAGCTGCTTCTAACCAGCACACCCTGTCAGAGCTAACTTACTAGCTGCCATTAAGAGACATCCCATAAGGCCTGGGGCTGTCGTGGATAAAGTTTTGAAGTCATTCCCACACACACGATGAACTGTGCAAGAGCAACTATGGCCCTTATCACAGCCAGAGTTGAATTTGTGTAGTAGGAAGACTTGCCTGGGACCCAGGAAATTATGGTTCTTGTTCCATCCAACTCAATCACTTAATTAGATCTATTATTTAGGGCAATTTACTAAACTTCTTAGGACCAGAGTGTATTAGCAGGATAGATTAGGTTATGCAACAGTAATAAATTAACATTGAACTCTTAGTGGCTCAACACAACAAAGGTTTATCATTTGCCACTGCATGTATATGTATGTGTGTGTGTGTGCATATATATATATATATATATATATATATATGTGTGTGTATATATATACACACATATATAAACATATACACATACACACACATATATATAATATATATATATAATTTTAAGATTTGACTTATTGTTTTGAAGGAGAGAGAGAAAGAATGGGGGAGGGCCCAGAGCAGTCTCCATAGTTGTACATCATTAGTGGTGACATGGTTTCATTCCACACAGGTGGATGTGGAACCGGGTGGGGAGGGAACCAAACCGGGGGCCTCCCACGTGGGAAGTGAGCACCTTTGCCACCATGCCATCCCTGTGGTTACCAGTTGTGCTGCACTTCAGCATGTGGGTTTGCATGGACCGGGGCAGGAATCAAACCCCGGACCTCGTGATTGCAAGGCAAACGCTCAATCTCTGAGCTATCCTGGCATCCCTGCTCCTGCTAATATTTACCCCAGGCTTATGAGAGGGTTCTGTTACCCATAGGCGCTCAGGGACCAGAGTGATGGAGGTTCTACCAGCTAGGGGCTTGCGTGGCATTCCTATTCTGCTCTACCACTTGAGCTCAAGAGACGAGAGAGATGGAGTGGGGAATGAATATGGGCTTTTTTCACTGTCTCAATTCTGAACTGTGCTTCATTTCTGCTCACAGCCCATTGGCCAGTCAGTCACATGGTCTCACCTCACCATAGTAGAACCATAAAATGTCAAGGAAAAAATGGAATTTTTATTGGCTACTATAATCTATTCCAAACTCTGTTTCTACATCTGTTGATGAGGATATTAATAATAATAGGATTTATCTCAGAGATGTTGGTAGGATTAAATGTGTTAATCTATATGATATGCTTAACATAGACCCTGGCCCATAGAAAGTGTTACATAAATTCTACCCATACTAAATATGTTATTATTGTTACTATTGTTGCTATTATTACCTATGTGGGTAAGAATTGTATTATTATTATTGTTAGCATTTTGTGATTCTCCTAAGATCAGAAGTGACCGTGCTTAAGCTCTTAACCATTTGTCACCTTTGGGCCATAACAAAGGTATTCCACCCTGAGTCTCATTAAGAAAAGACTGAAGTACCAAAATGCCCTAAACTTTTAAGTTCCTAAAATTTGCAGTAGTTACCCCAAGAAATCAACTTTAAAACTTGGTGGCATCCTCTTACCATGCTGAAATTGGCTTTCAGAGTAAGGCTGTCTGGTTCCCGAAGAAGCTGTGTTGTTACTTCAGCTGTATTTGTGGAGCTTGCCAGGTTGCCAGGTTGCGAAGTACATGCATGTACATGACCTCACTTATGTCCATGGTGATCGGGGTTTTGTGAGGTCGGGGATAGCGCTGCATATGCAATCTGTGTATTCAACTCACTACAGCAGAATCCACCTAAACACATTTGAGCTTAGGAAATACTTGGGGTTTACGAGCTGCTGTTCCCTTTCAAACAGTACAAAGAAGATTATTTCCTAGAAAGCAAAGTTAAATACCAAGAATTATTCTGAGGATTTGGAATCCCAAATCAAGTATTCCATATATTTTACCACTGATTTAAACTCTGAGGGCCTCTCTTCCAAACTGGTCAATGTATGATTACTTAAATCTGGGACTTTTGGATATTTGTTCTGATCTAACCACTTCTGCTAGCTGGGCTTTGAACCAGCCTTCAAGAGCAAACCCATCACAGCCTCCAGCCTCTGGCCTCCGGCCTCCGGCCTGCAGCCTTGGGGCTTCCCCACAGCAGGTGAGGCAGGAGACCTACATGGTGGTCCCAGAGGGAGATGAAAGCTAGCAAATAAATTTTTCTCCCATTCTTGTCTGAACTTTTTCTCTCTTCCTTCTTTTTTAAGGCAAGATAATGGGCCATTAAAAAACCCTAACATTTCATATTCTACTGTTAAGACCCATATGTACAGACACTGGCTTGATAAGTTATTTTCTTTTCATCCATTGCCACTGGTGATGCTTATTAATACAGTAAAAATTATCACACCCCAATTCGATCATTTACTGGGCTAAGAAGCTCTTGGATTAGAGATAAGTTCTACAAGTTCATAGTCAAGCAGTCAAAAAAAAAAAAAAAGGACAAGTACACAGATAAATGACAATATATTTTGATATGTTTCATAAGAGAGGTAAAATAAAACATTGTGGAAACAGAAGATAGGCAGAATAATTTCTCTGGAGGAAGCAAAGGAGGGTTTAGCTCTTTGGAGAAGCTGTCCTGGTTTCCTGGAACTTGCAAGAAACCTTGCTCTATGAGGGCAGGACCTGTGTTTGTTTTCTTCATGTCCGTACACTTGGCAGCTAGAATCAAGGCTTGCACGGGGTGATACTCAAGTATTCGTCATCTGAGTAATAGCTAATAGATATAGAGCCAGACATGATACTAAGTGCTTTGCTTGCATTATGTTATTTAATATCACAGGAGCCTTATGAGTTTCTGCAGGAGAGAACCAAGACTTAGAGAAGGTAGCACATTCACCATGGTTTCTGGTTAGAGACAGAGCTGATACTAAACCTGCCCCATGCCTTCAACTGCTAGGGCCAAATTTCTTGATGAAGAAAATCCATAGAGGTTTTAATTAATATATTGATATGATTATTCTCCATCCATTGACCCTCTTACTCCTTTTCCTAGCACAGAGGAGACCATCAGCAGCTGGGATAATTAGAATGGAAAATGAGAGCCCCTCTGGCCAGATGCCCTCTGGAAATAACACTGTGCCAGTCTGCCCAGCTTGGAGAGCTGCATTCCATCCCTGAAATGTATGAAAATTTCCCACTAAACTGCTGTTGGCCAACAGAAAACTAATTAGTCTTTGAGCATAGATAATAGCCAATCCTGAGGGCTCCTCTTCCCACCAGTCAGGGCCCCAGATGCTGGCTAAATGTTCAAAGTGACAACTCTGAGGATGAGGCGAAATTGTGGCATCTGAAAACGTCAGCTGGGATTTGCCTGTCACAGAACTACAGGAATGCTCATTAAAAATGCAGATTTCTGGGCCAAATGTCAAGCCTAAAGCTTCACAGCCTCCCACAAGGCTCTTGTATTCATCAGATCTGAGAATCACAGCACTGTTGGTTTTGGGGGAGATTTGAGGGGATGAGACTTTTGTTTCTACATTTTTCTAGCCCAGCTTCGAAGCAGAGGGTTCCATGAGGTTACGCTGGTCCAATGCTTATAGAGCAGTTATCATACAAGGTATTAGCATGGCATCGCCTGAAGCATCAAGTCCAGTGAGAATTATCCCTGTGGGCCTGGAGACTCAAATAAGGGTCTTGGGGAAAAATAAAGATGGTGTTCTCTACAGAGGAAGCAGACAGACTACGGTGTTCACAGCAGAGGCTGAGAAAAGCCGGGAAGGCCTTGCTTTAAAAGAGCGTTCCTCATGGTCCTCGCACTTGGTGTCACAGAAGCCCCAACACTGAGGTGCAGGAGCTGAATCGGTCTGCAGACATGTGGCCTGCATAACTGTTGAAAACAATTGTGAATCACATAGCACATTTAAATATCAGGAGTGTTCATGCATGTAAGCAGCTGAACTCCTGGCCTCTCTTGATAAACCTCAAAAGGAAGCAGTCCTGGGTACTTTTCAGAATGAGCAGTTGCCGAGATTTTAGGAGATGTTGTCCACACACACAAACACCACCCCTGCCCCCCATTTATTCAATCTACCACCGCCCTTCCTTACCTGTGACTGCCATACACCTGGCCACTTCACTCATGTCCATTTTCTGCCAGGGCATCTGCATTTGGAACAGAAGCACAGCTGAGAGAGAAGCAGGAAGACTATAAAACCCAAAGTAGATGCTCCTGGAAGCACATTCTTGAAACAGGAACCTCACGTCTCCCCACCACTGTAAAAGTCCCTATGTTGACTTGCTAGTTGACAGTGACATATAATGTTTAGAGGAAACAGCATGAAAGCAAGACTATAAGGTAGGAAAAGAAGATAGTCCAAAGAAGTGACACCTTTTTTTCCTAGTCACCCACTAATGTCCCAGGCCCCCCAGCTCCACCTGAGAGGTCCTGTTCAGGACTAGCTGCCTATTATGGAACATGGCTGATTGTGTATGCTCCCATAGTAACCAGGTTTTGTAAGAGATGAATTTTTTAAATAAATTATTTTTGTAGGCGGGACTTAGAGATTTAATAGAAACTAATCACTTGCTCTAATAATGTGCATACATATAATGAAAAAAGAAAGAGGAATTCTTGGAGGGATGTAACTCCGTACTCCCTGATGCTTTCGAGGTGCTCATTGTTGGCATGGCTTGATGCCTGTTGCATTCATGGAGTATTTCATTTAATTATCACAAACCCCATGAGGCAGATATTGCTATCCAACTTCGTGGATGAAAAAACTGAGGTTCGGAGAAGAGAAGAGGTTTGTCCAGGTTATATTAGTGGTAAGTAATAGAGCTAGACATTTTAAATCCAAGTGTGCCTAATTGTGAATTTAGTGCTCTTTCTACCCAGCAGTCTAATTTGATATTTTCTCTCTCTCTCTCTCTCTTTTTTTTTTTTGCATGGTTTCTATAGACATAATGTTATGACAGAAGACCTATTATCATTCCAGTTAGTGGACTGTATTACCTTAACCAGTAGGTCATATCATCTCAGAAATTTAATAGGTGGGGCTTTTCTAGATGGTTAGGCTACAAGTATACAGTAGACTCTCTGTTAACTGGAACACAAGCAACCAGAACTCTCAAGCAATCAGCAAAGTGTTTTTACTGGTTGCATGAGATTTTGCCAGTTGCTTGAGAGTGCTAGTTACTTGAGTTCTGGTTAACAGGGAGGGTATTCACATTTATCCAGCATCTACCAATTCCCACGGGTACTGGTAAACTGAGGTCTACTGTATGCTTGACCTGGCTTCAGGAACATTCTACTCTCACCCTCTTGACTGTTTTTCCTACCTCACTAGAAGCTCATTCTTATATGTCTTTGCTGATTCCTCTTCATCTATCTGTTATTAACACTAAAATACACCAAGGCTCATTCCTTGAACTTCTCTTTTTTCTAATGCAAATTTCCTTGGTGATTTCTTCCAGTCTCCTGGCTTTAAATAGCATTCATGGGAGTCAAAGAGACATTTGTACAAGTTTGAACCAGGAGGGCATCTTCTAGTCTGATTGTCTCCTATCCCTCTATGCTTTCCTGAGATGGGGCATAAAATATCATGACCACTAATGATGGGGAAATTTCATCTCCTTGCCACACACACACATAGAGTTATACAGATTGGTTTTAACATTTAGCTCTGGTCAATCCCTGGACTAGTGCTTGTATTTTTAATGATTAATTGGAAAGACTTTCCCCAAATCCTCCACTCCCACTCACCCACCTCTTCTTCTTTGCACTTAGCAGATAACTTACTACATACTTATAAGAGAAAAGTTAAGCCCTTAGCCTCACTACACCTCAGCTACTATCAGTTGCCAATAAACTTCCTTCCACCCACATCCATTCTTAACTCTTTTCATTTAGCCTTAGAAGAGGTTTGCTTACTAAGTTTAATTGCCTTCTATACCCTTCTGCTCCCTCTAAATCCTTACTCCTCAGTCACCCTGCTCTTTTTTATCCATCTATCCATCCATCCATCCATCCATCTATCCTCATTCATTCTTTCTCTTTCTCTCTCTCCCCACTCCTTTCCTCTCACTCACTCCCCACCCCCATCAATATGCTGGCAGGAAGAAAAGTATATATATATATGACTGTATATTTTTCTCCTTCCTGCCATTATAAATATATACATATATAAATATACTCAAATTTCAATCTAGCCTGCCATGACACTGCTCCGTATCTGCCATCCCGTTCTCTCATACACTTCTGGAATGAGGCATTAATGCACACTGTCTGTACTTTCTCACATTCCAAATGTCTCACACTTCACTGTGGCCCATCTTTCTTTCTTCCCACACTGTGGACATGGCTCATAGTGCATGACTCACGCCAAGGTCAGCAACTTCATAGCTGCTAAGCACAGTGATGATTTTCAGTCCCTATACCACCGTATTTCTTTCCTGGATTTTGATACTGTGACCCCCCAGCTCCTCTCATTCTCCTTTCACTTCCCAACCCTCTTTCTATCTGTTAAATGTTGGTGATCCTCATGGTCCTATCCTCAGATCACTGCTTGTTTTAATTTAATAAAAATATAACTAAATAAAATTCAAAAATGAAATTAAAAGAGAAAAATTCTGATATCATCAAGTAACTACTTCATAAAAACAGACCTTAACTGCAAACATTTCTACTCACTGGAAAAATAATTCTAAATGCATGCCCTACTCAGGTCATTGGTGTCTTAAAGAACCAGAGTGGTGGCTGGGAATACTCTGATCATGTTATGCACTTGCCTCTTTGGAGAAAAATACCATAATTCAATCAGTTTTTCTTGACTTTTAGGAGAAATGGGTTAAAGAGAAATTCAACTATGGATCATCTCAAGGAAGACTTTGGGAATAATATGCAAACAGTTTCACTACTGTAGAGAGGCAACTAAATAGAAGACACCCAAAGATGAATTCAGAATGACCACTTTTGAAGAATGAAAGGGCCTTCCAAATCAGAATAGATCCAAGAACATACTATGTAGTATTTGTGTCAGTTAGTTTTTATGGTGTAACAAATAATCACAAAAATCTAGTGGCTTAAGAGAGTAACCATTTATTCACAATTTTGTATATCAGAAATTTGGGCTTAATTCAGTTGGGATGGCTCATTTCTGATCCGTATGGTATCATTTTAGCTCACTCAGTGTTTGTGGTCAGCTGATGGTCAACAGCCTTATATATCTGTTTGTAGGGACAATAGATATAACTAGTCCATGTGCTACTCATATCCTAGCAGACTTAACAGGGTTCTCAAGAGCAACAAGTGAGAGCAAATACCAATACACACATTTTAAGCCTCTGTTTTGCAGTGTTTATTATTGTCCTATTGGCCAAAACTAGTCAAATTGCCAAGCGGGAGTGGATTCCAGCATGGATTCAGAGAAGGGGATAATGGTGGACTTTTTTAAAGAATATAACATGGTGTTTAAAAATAAGATTAAAAAAAAAAGACTAGTTGGAATCCCCATATTATAATTCTCCTCAAACTAATTCTTTTATTATAAGGGTAATACCAGAGAAAAGGATTTCTTCTTTATGTAATTTTGCAGGAAACAAATTATTATTATTATTCATTTTAATTTTATTTATTTATTTATTTATTTTGGCAGTGCTTATGCACTGATTTTGTCTCCCTAGCATCCTTTTCTTTAGGGAATTACTCGTCTGTCATTTAACGGTTCTGGTGAGATTGTCAGTTATAATGCCATATCCTAGTCCCTTCCACTCCATGCTCCTGACTCAGATCTGGCTAAGACTCAGAGATGGTTGGTCCAGAAGATAAAACATGACCAATCAGAACCAATCAGATGCCTTGGTATATCGATCTGGGTTTGAGGACGAGGACAGAAGCCCTTCGTCTGCTAGAATATGTGAATTTGGAGCTGAAAGTCAGTAGCCATATTTCCCAACACATAGGTAACACCAACCGGTATTTGCAGAATGTAACTAACCAGAAAAAAAGAAGTGAAAAGCAACACACTGACGCACTGGCATTTAATTCTTGTACTAGTTTGTGAGGTCCTGGTTTCAGCAATAATTTGTTTCATTCTGTTTTATCCCAGTATCTTTTCCTGATAAGTGATCCAATAAATTCCCTTTTTCTTAAGCTATAATAATTTGAGTTGAGTTTCCTTCATTTGCAGCCAAAAGCTCTGACTGGTTTGAAATGCTGTAATAGCTATTAAATAAACTCATCTTCTCAGTCTAGCCCAATCACCATCGTTAGCTGTCAACTCTTAAAATGCTTCAAAACTTCACCAAAGTGCTGTCATGAAAGGGTCACAGAGGAGGAAGGGAAAGAAGCCTGAAGAAAATGAATGGACCACTGGGACAAGGAAACAGATAGGATGAAAAATTACTCCTCAGAATGTCCTGACGGAAGAAAAAGGAGACAGATAAATGGGAGATGTTTGGCAGCTAAGAAAGTAAATGAAAGGATAAGAAAAATGACATAGAATACTAAGCACAGTATTACCTGAAACACTCATAGGAGTAAGAACTCAGAACAAAGGCTTTGGAATTGTCAGTGGCTGTCTTTTTGGAAAATATGTGTAGGATAATCACAAGGAAGAAAAGAAAGGAAAGAGTGATGAACAAGGGATCCTATGGCACATTAAATGAAAAATGGGTTGTGAGAAGAATTATTTCTTGATAGAAGCAAAAGCCTGGTCCTTTTAAAACTTGGTATTCTATCAAAAATCCATTAAGATAATGTAGGCTTATCCTCACACAAAAAACATATTATACACAGGTCTCCCAAAGGATATTAAAAAGTACAATCTAGTGCAATTATGTTCCAACTTTCTATTCTCTTTAGAATATAACTAAATTCCTGTTTAAGTCACCTATCTTGTCTTCTAACAACACCCTAATTCCCCCCACCCCCACCCCAATTTGGCATTTGTTTGACAAATGTTTCCTGTAATCGCAGTACCCTCGTACTCATCAATCAACCAGGCCCAGGCCAGATTTTTACTTTCAAACACAACACCCTTATCACTACGCAGGACCATATCCATGAAGATTCATACATAATATAAATATTCTCCCAAACTTAGTTTCAGTGTGTATATGATTATCTACGTAATTCTCACAACGTTTAGTTATAGAGGAAGGGGCTCTCAGGAGGCTAAAGGAAGCATGACGTCCAGCCGTTATCAACAGTCCCCAATGGGATATAAGTACAGAATCCCTGCTTATACTACCAAATTCATTTTAACATGAAATAAAACCATATATGCAAACTGCTTTAAAAATAACTCCAACATGAAGGGAGTCATAAATATTAACCCTTTCTCTGCAGGTGACGATAATGTCTCATCATGAGTTGCTATTCTGCTATGTGTATGATGAGTATGTCTTGTCTTGGGTTTTGGTAGCATTTTTCACCTCTCCGTGTATTTTATTGTAGTACAGGCGCATGTGGTAATGCAGTTTATGATAAAACACTTGTATTTTATTTGCTGGATGGAGTCACGGTCCCCTTCAAAAATTTTTTCTGACATAAGCAAATTTCCATTTCTTATTTACTCGAGGATATCCCTGAAACTGCTTCGCATATGGCAATAAAATACCAGTGCAGCGAAAGGGTTAAGTATAAAGTGTGTTCTATTTTTAGTTGCTCACGAAGTATACTTTGTTTCCAAGTGATATGGAAGTGAGGAAGCCCTAGAGAACAGGAATGTTTCACAGAGTGTGGAAAAAACATAGCTTTAAGAATCATAAAATCAGAATCAAATCCTAGGTCTGCTGCTCTGTGAGTTAGTGCCTGATAGTTGCTCAATAAATAGTGGTTGGACAACTAAACCAAGTTAACTGAATTTTCAGAGCTTCAAATCCTCAAACACAGAACATGGAAGTAAATATAGGCTTCAGAGGGTTACTATAGAGATTAAATAAAATATATATAAAAAATAGAGTTTCTGACACAGAACTAGTGCTCAATAAAGAGTATCTACTACTACTACCATTATTATTATTATCCTAAAAATGAAAAAAAACATATCTCTGATTTCCTTAAATAGTTGGCCCAAATGGCAAGGTATTCAACATTATAACTGATTTATCTTTATATAAAGATCTTATAATTTACTGTCCACCTACTTTTGGTTCACCCTGTATATATTTTAAAAAGTGGTAGCAAGTAAATCACAAGGAAGTCCCAATTTTTCCATTTTTGCCATAAGACAATTTAAAAAAATTAATGCAACTGAGGCTGTCATGATCTTGTTTTTAAAATTCTCAGGGTAAAAATGCTAATTCTACAAAATGAAGTCTACAGTGGATGAAAATTTTCAAAAAACCGATGCTCAAGCCCTGATTTTGACTCTAACTCTCACTCTACCATTTGGTTTTCAGTTGAAGATGCTAGAAGCAGGGTGAGAAAGTAACTTCTCAAAAATGCTGAATGATTCCTAGGTGCCTTTCGGTGTGAGGCAGGACATTTCTCGTGAGTTAGCCATGGAGTGGTAAGAACCAGCACTGACATGGTCTCCTGATGCCTTTCCTGTTGCTGACTTTATAGGGCAAAATTGGTCCATCAACTGATGTTGTACTTACGGCGAATCCTCAGTGGACCATTTCGACATGACCGCGCTCTTGAGCAGCTCTGGCTTAACCTGGGTTTCTCAGCACTGCCAGTTGAAGGAGCCTTAAGGAAAAGTGGAGTCTGGTTTCCATAAGAGGATAGCCCAGAAAAAAACCATGCGATTTCAATCACTGGTGTCTCCTGATCAGAATAATCTGAGGCATTAAAAAATAAATAACTAAATAAATAAAAATAGAGATTTCTAACGACAGATGCCTAAAGATTCTGACCATGGATCTGTGGTGTAGCCCAGAGTCATGTACTTTTTAAAAGCTTCCCAATTGTTTACAATGGGCATCCAGGAGTGGGAATGATTGTCTCTATAAGGAATCATAACCTATAATTCCTACAGAATTCAGGCAAATCAGGCTAAAAATAAACAAAATTGTTCTGAAGGTCCATGTTTTACTTTCCTATTTTTGAGAGAGAAGTGAGATTAAGAAGTGTTTTTTTTTTCCTCTTATAATCCCACTGTAAGAAAATAGGACAAAGAGAATAATAAATGACAGCTGATGCTCAGTTTTAATGCTGGGGTGCAATAGGGAGTGGTAGGGTCTGCAGCAACCTGGATAATTCACATGCCGTCTACAAAATGCACCACTGCTGAGCAATAGCAAATTATTACCTTGCAGTTGTGTATGTTCTATGCAGCCAGACCTTTTAGTTCACCCACAGTGGGAAAAAGTCAGGAATCTGAATGTTGGTGTGAAATTTACAAATTTCTCAATGTTAGGAACTCATGAAATCTTTTAAAACATTATGTGCACAACATATAGAGCCAACAAGCCACGAATGGTAGGTGTGTCATCTGTGTGTGCATTTTGCTCTTCCTATAGCCAGAAGTACAGGGCAGTGGAACTGGCATTGTCTTTGAAGGCAGAAGTTCAAGGTTAGCTCCCAAGTCTAGCACCTTATAGAGCTAGTCTTGAACATTTCTGGGCTCAGACATCTCATTAGGGAAATGGGGGCAGGGAAATGTGATGTACACTGATGCTTTGAGGATAAGTGAAAACATAACCAAGAAAGCACTTCATAAACTATCACATGTTAGCTCTCATTACGACAGTTAAAACAAAACAGAATTGCAGGCAGTAAAGTTAGTCTCAGGTAACAGACGCTGAAAAGTTTTGTCTTCAGGTTGATCTGAGAAGAAAGAGAGTTCTGGGTCAGCGAGTTTTATGTTAAAAAAAAAAATGACAAGATCAGAGACCGTAACTCAGCAGGGCCTGTGCTGTTGGCCTGATTTTGTTTCTATTCTCTTTTTGTCAAATGGTGAAAGCTGATAGCTTCCCTCCGCAGGGGCCTGTGAGGCTGGGCGGCTGGAATCCTCCAGTCTGCTGGCACCATCACCTGCCACAGCTGGAGGACATGTGGACAGAGCAGAAGGACCATTGGGAGGGTAGAGGCAGAGTGAGAGGCGAGAGAGGAGAGACAGGCCCTGTGCCCTGAATAGAACAGATTCAAAGACAGAGGGTGGAACTGGTGCTGATTAAAAGAGAGGAGGCCCCGCGCCCGGAATGTCAGATTTGAAGCTATTTCACTGATGTGGAAAGTCATCTTGGAACCAGCTCCTAAGGAAAGAAGAGAGGCAAATCTGTCATCAGCTAAGCCTTGCAGAGATGTGTCAGGCCCCCACACTTAGTAAGCACTGCTCCTGGTGGAAGCGATCAAGTCAGGAGGATAAAGCATTGGGCTCCTGCAGGTTGTTGAGCCTAAAATGAGTGTAAAAGGTCAGAGTCTCCCCGAGTCAAGTTGTATCATCCAATCTGCCAGCGGAGGAGCAGCTGACAATGAAAAGCTAGGCCCTGCTTTGTTGCTATCTCATCTCTTCTGGAGGTGACTCCAGCCAGGAAGTAGACAATGTTTAACTAAAACAGGGGCTCCTGACCTATTGTATGCCATGGACACTTTTGACTATCTGCTGAAGCCTGTAGACTGCATGTGAGAGTCAAGTTCACAAGGGTTCCAAATAAAATATATGACTACAAACCAAACTAGTTATGTTGAAATAGAAATGATCAACACATTAAAAATATTTGTGATAGAGGGATAATAGTGCTTCTTTATCAATGAATTGAGTCACTAAATCTTGCAATAAGGCTGAGAACTTTAATGATTAAAGTCATGATGAGTAATAAGGAGGATCAACAACATGCTGAGGAGATGCCAGGATGGCTCAGCGGGTTGAGCTCTCGCTTTGCAGCCCTGGGGTTCAAGGACCAAATCCTGGCCCTGGCCCAGGCAGACCCATATGCTGAACTGGGGTGTGCCCCCCGTTCAGTTCTTGCCGGGGCCCATGCTAAAGGCCCCCAGCTCGGTTCCTGCCCTGTGCAGCCCTGCACCCACCTGTGGAGTGAAACTGTATGGAAAACTAGTGACGTACAACTATGGAGACTGCTCTGCGCTCCCCCCTCCCCCCCCCTTCTCTCTCTCTCTGCCTTTCTCTTTCAAAAAAAACCAAAAAACAATAAAAACAAATCTAAAAAATACCAAGAAACAGCAATATGCTGAGTCAAGTGCAGCACCCATATTGTGACATGAAAATGTGTGTGGTTTCCATTGTTTGAAATCATAGGTATTGCTGATACTCATGTAGCTTATTGCCTGCACTTACAATGGCAGGAAATTCTCTGCTCCAGTTAGGAGTTCGTAGTCATCTTTTTTTTACTTTCCAAGTTCAGTGATCCCTTGGGATCTGGGGACTTTGAATTAAAAACCTCTGTGACAAGGTGATAGAAACTAATTCAGTTGGCCCTCCCTCTGCCCTTAGCAGACAGGAAAACGAATGCTACTCTTCAATTTCCTCACTTCGGAAAGCTACAGATTTATATTAATCATTGTCCAGAATATTTGTGAAGAGGGTGAGGGGAGATCTCTTCTAAATATGTAAAATGTATTTTCTATTAACTAAATTTCAATTCAAGGCTCCACACCACCAAGGAACCTCATGTCAGTTGTTCATGACGTTTCTGCTAAACCAGCTTTGGGAACTGGTCATAATTCCAGGATCTGACTCAGTCTCACAAAACCCAGAAGGGGTCCTCCCATTGACCATCTGTCCACAGGGGCTATTCATACGATGGACACTGTCCCTCTCTGATGGCTTCTATGGGTTCAATGGTTCCCTGTTGCTTGAGACACATGCATTTTCCTTTATGTCTGCTTGTGTCCTTTTTTTCTAAAGGTAGCACACAGCTATTCCTCTCTAGAGCCTTCTACCACCCCATTATTGTTCTGTCACGTATTTTCTCCAAGGCCATAAAGTATAGAACAGACTACCTGCCTAAATGAGGGAGGGGGAGTAGAGAAAGAACTACAGTCAGAGGAAAAGTTAATATCTAAAAACATCATCCAGCCACATGTTTTTAAAATTCTACTTTGGAATCAGCTTCAGGAAAAATGTATGCATTTGACATGAAAACCAATCTCTTAACTACACAGAAACTTTATGATTTAATCAAAATTGTCATTACTCAAGTTGCTGTTCCCCTCTTATTCACCAAACTTCATTCCAAATACTACTAGACTATTGGCAAAAATAAAATCCATTCTCAGCAGGCAAAGAATTGCAGCTCTGAGATATTAAAAATATGCCACAGGAAGGCCTTCCTAAATATGATTCAAAATCCAAATGTAATAAAAGAAAATATTGATAAATTTTGCTACATAAAAATGAAAACCATATGTGTGGAATGAAAAACACCATAAGTGAAGTGAAAACACAAATAAGACACTAGAATTGGCTTACAAAAGAGAGGAGGTAATCTTCATATCTGAAGAGTTCCCAGAAGTCAAGGAGGAAAAACAGCAACAACTCAATGGGGGGTAAAAAGCAAAGGACAAGAATTTATAGGAAAGCAAAAGAAATTCAAATACAATTTAAATGTAATACAAGATTCTCAGTTTTATACATAATAAGAGAAAAACAAATTAAAACCTCTCTGAGATGTCCTCTTCTAGACTGTATGAAGCATAGGTATTGGCATTATCCTCCTACATAAAATTATTATTTTTTTTAAAGACAAAATTTACGCTACCACAGTTTTCAGACATTGAACATCAGGCAGCTCAACTCAGTGGTTTCTGAAAAAGGGAAATAAGTGAGATGAGCCCTCTGACTACCCAGGTTTACTGCTTGGACAGGTCTCTGCTGTTGTGAAAAGAGGGGAAACCCAAGCAGAGCTTGACTGTCTCCCTAAGTTAAAAAGATGGAGCAGGTAGTCTGATAAGGTCAAGGTGACTAAATTCACAGGCCCATCCAAGACAAAAGAACTGAGGCATTCTGACCTTGAATCTTTAGTAAACGCATGTGAGCAAACTCAAATAGGTAAAACTATGGAAAGAACCACAAGAAGGGAACAGGGCGTCAAGAGCTAGAGATCACTCAGGAACAGGAAATTTGTGTTTGTTCATCCATAATGATAAACCTTACATACAAGGGGGAGGAGCGAACCCTCAGAAAATGACTGCTTTGGTAGTGGGGAAAAGTTAGCCTGAGGCTAAAGATTGTTCTGCACATGCCTAATAAAGTTTAAAAGCATGACTTGACAGGAGCAATCTGTTTCTAAGTAACATAACTTCACCCTATTACTTAAAAAGAAAAGAAGCTGAAGAAAATTGAGATACAAAAATATTCAACATTGGGAAAGCCAGGATGGCTCAGTGGGTTAAGTGCTCACTTTGAAGACCCAAGGACTGAGGATTGAATCCCGGCTCTGGCCCATGTGGACCCACATGCTGAGCTGGGGAGTTCCCACAGTTCAGTTCTCTAGCTGTCTCTGTCTCTGTATCTCTCTCTCTCTCTGTCAAAAATAAAATAAAATAAAAATAAATATGCACTGAAGATAAAATAATTACTCTCTATAAATATAAAATAAATAAATAAATAAATAAATAAAATATTCAACATACAATTTGTAGTGACCAAGATGCAATTCAAAAATTCCAAAAATGCCTTGAAGAAGGAAAACGTGATACACAATGAGCCATAAATGACAAGGGGTATAGAATTAGTAGATAAAGTCATTTAAAAATTATAACTATATTTTATATGTTGAAGAAAGTAGAATAAACATTTTAAGATATGTAAAATATTTTTAATCAAAATGAAACTTCTAGAAGTGAATAATACAGTTATTGCAATAAAAAATTCACTAGATAGGACTGAGACTATTAGACACTGTCAAAAAAAAGATCAGTGAATACGAAGACATAGTTATAGAAACTATCCAAAATGAAACAGAGAAAAATGAATGAAATTGAAGAGCATACGCTCAGTAAGCTCTAGGGAAAATTCAGATAGCCTAATATATCAAGGAAGTCCCTGAGAAAGAATACTTTTCTTTGTTAAGATGTCAGTGCTTTCCCAAACTGATCTACAAACTCAATGTAGTCCCTGTCAAAAGCCCAGCAGGATAGAAAATGCAAAAAACTGAGTACAGTTTGAAGTTGAAACAACTTCAAAAAAGAGTAACATTGTTAAAGGATTTACATTTCCTGATTTCAAGGCTATTGTAAAATTATAATTCAATGTCATATTGGATCAGGATTGACAAATAAATCAAGAGAATAGAATAGAGAGTCCAGGGACATACCAAGAGATATATTGTCAATTGATTTTTGACAAAGGTACAAGGGTAATCCAATGGAGAAAGGTTAATCTTTTCAATTAACACTGGAGTAATTGGCTAGCCGTATGCAAAAAAAAAGTGAACCCCAACCCTTACCTCACACCATACACAAACATTAACTTGAAGTGAATCACAGACCTAAGTAAAACTAAACCTGTAAAACTTTAAAAAGAAAACAAAAGAGGAAAAAAATTAATGATCATGGCTTTGGCAAAAATTTCTTAAATGCAAAAACAGTAGGAACTATAAAAGAAAAAAATCAACAAACTCAACTTCATCAAAAATGTCAAGTTTTGCTACTCAAGAATCATTGTTGAAATGAAAAGTCAACCAATAGACATGTATACAAGATATATAAAAAATATTTATGACTCAATAATAAGACAAACTAGCCGGGGACCAAGGATCAAATCCCGGCCCTGGCCCATGCGGACCCGTGTGCTGAACTTCTCTCTCTGTCTCTGTATATCTATCTATCTCTCTCTATCTCTCTCTCTGTCAAAAACAATAAGAAATAAAAAATAAAATTTTTTTTTTAATAAATAAATAAATGAATAAGGGGAAGCCGGGATGGCTCAGTGGATTAAGCGCTCATTTTGTAGCACCGCACTCACTTTGTAGCTCCAGGGACTAGGGATCGAATCCCGGCCCCGGCCCGTGTGGACCCATGTGCTGAACTGGGGAGTGCCCTCAGTTCACTTCTCTCTCTGTCTCTGTCTCTGTATCTCTCTCTCTCTCTCTCTCTCTCTCTCTTTCTCTCTCTCTTTGTCAAAAACAATTTAAAAAAAAAGTAAAAACAAACAAAAAAACTTTAAATAATAAGACAAACTATCCAACTAAAAATTGACAAAAGTTTAAATAGAACTACCAGAGAAAAGATTTTATTTTTGAGAAGAAAGATTTTAAGAGCAAATAATCACATGATAAATTGCTCAGCATGATTATTCACTAGGGAAGCACAAATTAAAACCAAATAAGATACCACAATATACAACCGGTATACCTTCTAGAGTGGCTAAAATTAAGATTAACCATACTTAGTATTAAGGGAATGAAAAAATGATACAACTACACTTTGGAAAGGAGTTTGGCAGTTTCTGATACCCAAGAGAAATGAAAGCACAGTGTATTCAAAAATCACCACTGCAAGCAGAATAGCAGCAGGATGGATCTCCTCAGTTGCCAGTCCTCATGAGCTTACAGATATGCCCACGACGCAATCATTCTCTCATTCAGTGAAGATCTACACGTGCCAGGCACGGTTCTATATTTATTAGTAGTTCATAAATAGGCCAGGAAGTAGCAATGCCAGGGATACAATGGTAAACGAAGAAGACAGAAATCTCTGCTCTCTTTGAGCTTACACTCTAGTGTGGGGAGGCAAACCAAAGAAGAAAACAAAGCAACATAATTAAACAAGTGTAAAAAGTATATCAGCTATGAACACTGCTATGGTAGAAGTAGGGGGAGAGGCTAAGCAGGGCGGGGAAAGGGGGAGAAATGGCGAGGCAGGATTTATAGATAAGCATTAGGCGCAGTGGACTCTGGAGTCAAAGGATGTAGGTTTTTATCCCTCCTCTCCCATTTTCTGTGTCCCTGGGCACATCATTTAACCTCTTGATGCCTTAGTTTTCCTTATCTGTGAAATGGGAAGGATGCTAGACCCTACCGTGCATAGGGCTGCTATAAGGATTAAATTAGTTTACTATATATGAAGTATTTAGAATAGTGCCTGAGTTCACATTAAGAGCTCAAAATATGTGGGCTATTAACACTACTGCCCATTCATTCACTATTTATATAGTGCCCACCCATTAACTGCCTAGATGCTATGAGGTACGTTAAAAGACTAGGAGATGCATTTCTGGCCTCTCAGGAAAGAAGATAGGATTACATGCATAAAACCACCATACAAGGTGGTGTAGCCCTCTAATCGTATTCATATGGTTGCTCTTTACATAACATTGAAGTGCTCTGAACTCATCTTCTCATCTAGGATTTCTCTTGGCCGTCACCACAATCAAGAGAAATACTGTTGCCCTCATTATACCTGTTGGAGAACAGAGACACACAGATATAAATGAACTCTCCACCCAGCAACTTAGTGGCTCAGCCTAGAGGTAAAGTTGAGGTTACATGGCAAGTGTTCAGGCTCACAGTATGATCTGTGACATTACCCCAGCCTGTAGTTGAATCAAGTACTATGAAGCTGTGTGACACTGGACACGTGACTTAACCTCCCAGAGCCTTATTTTTTCCCACAGGCAAGATGAGAACAATTAATTCAGCTGCATCGTTATTTTATTTTACTTTTGCAAGGATGAAGTAAGATGACATCTCTAAAGCACGTTGCAAATCATTCCACCCATAACAAACACCCAATAAAACGGTAGCTTCCAAAGAAGATAAGACAAAGCCACACATCCATCCCTCAGTTTTGTCACCTGTTTGTGGTGAGCACTGTTCATGAAGACTCCAAGTCACCTTCAGGTTCATGAGATGACACTATGTCTACAAGTCTGTCAGTGTGCACAGAAATGGAGTATGGGAACCACCGCTGAGCCCATGAGGACACATTCTTTCCCAAACCAATGATTTCATGAACCTCTCATTTGCTTGTAGTCTATAGTGCCGAACGACCGTGTTTTTTCTATAGGTGTGGGGCTTTTATTTTGGTTTTTGTTCTTGTTTTTATGCTCTGTACTCAAGCTATGCTAACCCACGATTTCAAAACAACACAGACTAATTATAGGGCTTTACTCAACAGATCAGCTCTTCAAAAATTTTCTGTAAATTGGGTTTTGTAAATCATCTTAACCTGTTTCCCATGTGCCCAGAGAATACTCACTGGCAGCGTTTACCCTGAGATAACTCGCTGATTACAGTCTTAGCCTTGTCCCTCAACGTGTGCCAGGAACGCTCTCACTTTTACTATCATGTTCTCATCGCTCTAGTATATCGACAGTGTACATGACATCATTCTATTTATAGCATTCTGTTTTCAGTAGTAGTTTTCCATTCACAAAATATATTCTCGATCGCTGAAGATGTCAAATCCTAGAAAACGTAGCATTCCTGTGCGTGAAAAAATTATTAAATATTAAAAAATTAAATACATTACTGTTACTTTAGGATTAGAGACAAGTTCTCTTTAGAAATAACTCCAAGAACAGTTGTTCTATTTTATTTTCACATTGAAAACCAGTCAGGTTTGCTTCAGCCTCGGAGTGTGCTTATGTGAAATTAAGTGAACAAAGCAGCAAGCTGCACTTTTTTTTCCCTAAACAAGAAATGGGCTAAAGGTTCAAGGGAAACTTTCAATACACAGAAGCTCAGGAGTGAATCCTTTCAAAACAGCAGAAGACTGTTTCTAGATTGACCCTGTTTGTCTATTTTATCTACTTTTATGTGTAGATTTTCAACATCCAGCTGAACTAAAGCGTTACATTCAATTTGAGTGGAAGCCAGATTTCTTTCTCCAGAATAATACGAGATGATACAAAGGGTGCTAGTATCTTAGTGGGAAAATGTGGGTCGTCCCCCTCTTCCCCCCAACAACAAGGAAATTCAGCTTCCACAATTTGGAAAAGATATCAGTAGAAGACTTTTTTGCTGGAATAGATTTGTATAAGTATAAATCTGCTCTGAGATTATAAACAGTGACCCAGGATGGTGCCAACTTCTCATATTTTGGGATCCTGGAAATAGCATACATCAGTAACTTACTTCTAAATTCTCCTAAGTGTCTCAGCTCATAGTTGAAAAAGACAGTGTGATCAGTAACATTTCACGCTTATATCAAACAACCTGTGATGTTTGCGCAACAGAAAGTTTCATGAACTAGGGCCATGCACTGGTCTGAACCATCAGGATCATGGGTGCAAATCTAGTAGAAAGGCAAAGCGAGGCCTAGCATTTACTGAGTTCTAGAAAGAGGTGAAAGCGCTGGTGTAAAAATGGATAAGCAGAGCATACAGGCAAGACGAGGAAAGTATCCAGTCACGTCATATGAAAAATCAAGGAATTTCTGGCTGGATATTTTCCAACCAACCCTCGTTTGTATTCAAAGTATAGTCTCTATAATAGTTTGTATTCAAAGTATACTCTCTAAGAGACTTTTATGGTCCAGTTAGAGTCAAGGCAACTGCCATTCAAAGTCTTCCTTTCCAGATCATGTTCTTGCATTGTTTTGAAACCTGCTGAACTGGATATTTTGTTTAAAGGCTTCTACAAGCTGGGCTAAATCCTTAAAAGGAAAGATGGGGAGGGGACTTTGATTGATGTGGCTGAGTGGCTAAGAGAAAAGATAAAGGAAGAAGCATAATCCTTTTCTTAAATACCAAAGGACACCAGCCTGCTTGCCTGCCTCTCATGGTCACCTGGCACCGGGCTAGGCACTTAGAGAAGCAAGGTCACCCTTGCTGTTGGGATAATAGGACCCTTCCAGCCAGTGTCTTACTAGAAATGGCTCACTGTTCTGGTCACTACCTGTCCTAGCAACCAAACTGCCTGGATCACGACCAAGGGCATCAGAGCCAGGCAGTCCTGAGGATTTAGACCCTGGTTCTTCTACTCACTGTGTGATTTCGGGCAGGTTGCTTAACATCTCTGGCCTCTGTCTTTATTTGTAGCACTGGAATCGTGATACTATACATAGGACCTAGTAATTCTGTTGTGCAACTGAAGGAGGCAACGCATGCACAGCCTGTGACACAGAGCCTGGCACAGAGCAAGGGCTTTGCGTGTCAGCAGCAGCGCACATGCCACCGGGGAGCCCTTCAAGCATCTGTTCCATGGAGATGTTCCCGGCATGACAATGAGAAACAATAAGGGAGCATTTACTATGTACCAGGCAGGCCATGTTCTCAGTGAATTACCGTGAATGAACTCACTTCATCTTCGCCATGCCCCTCTGAGGCAGGTGGCATTGTTATGACTATTCTATAAATGAGGGAGAATCAGGGAGGCAGTGGTAACATCACTTCCACCAGCTCATCTGCAAGTGAGGGGCGAAGGCAGAGCTTGTGCCCAGCCAATTTGGCTCCAGAACTCGGGCTCATAACCTCAACACCACACTGCTGCAGTAACATGGCATTAAAAAAATAAGAAAAAGCAGTATCCTTAAACACATGGGTAGTCACTTAAACAAGTATGGTTAGTGATAGGTGGTTACATATACATAGTACATATATGTTAGGTCATATATATAAGCACATATATATGACCTAATATATAGATCAGTGTGTGTGTGTACACACAGGTTAGCATACATCTATAACATATACGTAAATATATATTTATTATATAAATATGGGTCTATAAGTATATATGTCAAAACGATATTCCTAGCCTAAAAGGACCTGCACAAGTTAACCAGTTTTCTTTATATACCGTGGACAGTGAGTGGTGGCTTCCTCAAACAGGAACCTGAAAATTAGTAAAGAAAGATCCAGGGTCATTTCCTATGGTCCAGATGGTATCATCACATATCAGCCAGTTAAATCACCGACACCGGACACCTAGCAGTCACTTGGAATTCCACTCCTTCTAATGCTCCCCAACCAGGGCTCCCACATTCTATAGATCAGGGGTGGCCAACTTTTCTGTATATAAGATCTACTTTTTATCTTAAAAGTGTGTCGCGATCGACTTGTTGGCCACCCTGCTATAGATCAACAGATTCTATATCTGAGATTTCTCCAAAATCGACCCCGTCTTCTCCAGTCTCAATACCACTGCTTTTTGTTCAAGCACTTAGCAATTTACTTTTGGATAACTGGGGAGGACTCCTATCCTTTCTTACCGACAACATCCTTGCCTATTCCTACTTTCAAGAAATCTATTTTCCTCACTGCTATTGAAAAATCATCCTAAAACACAAATTGTACAACATTGAGCCTCTGCATAAAGCCTCAGCATCTACAGAATGAATTCTACATTCCTTATTAAGATGCATAAATCCCATTATGATCTGATCTTTTATGTCTTCTCATTCTCTCAGATGTAACCTGTCAGATGCTACCTCCTCTGACTGAAGAGTTCTCTCTCTTCCACATAACCTCCCCTGTAGCTTCACCTCCTATAGCCTTCATTTGGAAAGCCCCTACTCAATCATTAAGGCTCAGCTCAAACGTCACCACCTCTAGGAAGTCTTCCATGATTTCCCCAGGCAGAAGTAACTGGCTTCACCTCTGTGCCTGTAACAGTCAAACTGCAACCTTTCCCCTAACATTAGCCTATAAGCTCTTGATGGCAAGTGCTGTGTGCATAAAACATATTTTCGGCCCCAGAACTATCTCTGGCACATAGTGGAAGCTGAGCAAATAGTTATGGTATTCTTACAGTCCTATCACACTGCAGTATAGTTGTTTGTTGACATGTTGTGTGTCTGCCTCCTCCACAGGAATGCAAACTCCTAGGGCAAAAATAATTTATTTTGCCTCTATTCCAACACCTATCACAATGCCTAGCAAAAAGTCAGTGCTCGCTGTCTGTTGAATGAATGAATGAATACACAGGCAAATAAACAGATAAACCACACAGCCTTCCCGGATTTCCTCTCCTGTCAGCATAATGTAGAGTTATGTTTAGTGGTAAAAAAGGACTAAAAATGTGCACAGCAAAATCTTATCAATGGTTTCTCTATAGAGTGAGATGATTGGTTTTTTCATATCTTCCATAGGCTTTTGTACACATAATGCATTTATGATCAGATAAGTTTTAAAAAGTTTTAAAAATAAAAATGTTTTGTCTAAATAAAAGGCAATGAAATGTAACAATGATCTTGAGAAAAGAGAAGGGAGAGAAATATACACATGCACTTCATGTTTGTAACATTATTCTCTACTTTGCTTTCCTGTTAGCATGAGGGACGACCAGACTTATTCATACCCAGGTTGTGGGATTTGAACTACAAGGAGAAATACGTCACATCTCTTGGTTGATTTGAAGAAGCACATGTGCTGGGTTGCTACTTCCCTCGTCTGATGTATCAGATCGTAATCGCAGCCAATGGCCAGAGCCCCAAACCCTGGGGTAGAGACCCCAGCTCCAGTTTGGGGGTGCAGTGTGCAGTGGAAACGCTTTGGTTTCTCCTCTGAGGAGACTGGCTGTTTTTCCTGCAGTGTAGTTAATGTCAGCTTCTAGAACACAAGGCAGCTGAAATATTGTGGCTGCTCAGAAATCAGAGCCCCTCTTGGAGTTTGACAAACTCTGTGGCAGAGTTCTTAGACTTTATGGCTCCTTCCCGGTTAGCAAGGAACACCAGGTCTTCACTTATTTTCCTTAGACGTCATGATCAAAATAACCCACTTTCCAACAAAAGTTCTGAGAAGCAGAAGGAACAGAGGGGAGATGTGGTAGGACCCAACTCTGCCCCATCCTCTCACAGCTCCGTTCTGAGCTCCAAAGGCATTCATGTATTCCTTCAACAACAACTGAGCCCTGTACCAGGTCTTGGGAAACCCCAAGGTATCCAAAATATGGCGTGTGCTTTGAAGGTCTCGCAGCCTATTGAATGAAGCAAGCTCAGAAAAATATCAAGCACGGTAGAACCTGCCGGGTGTGACAGCAGCAGAGTGAATCTGAAGTGGTGGGGACAGTGAGGGAGGAGTGACATATAAGCCACCATCATCAGCAGCCTTCAGAGAGCAGGACAGTCTCCACCCTCCTGAGCTTTATCTGGGAAGACAGGGTGGCAAGAAGTGAGACATCAGAGTTCACACTCACTCAGAAAACAGGCCAGTCAGAACTAGTTGGAAGTCTGCATTGAAAATACTTTCTAAGAAACTATTTTATGACTGATGAATGTGTATCCATGGAATGTTCTGAACAAATTGCCAGACCTACTTTCCAGCACAGATCCTCTGACATTTAACTAAAATGAGGGGTTTGTGTGGGGATGGTGAGAAGTCCTCATAATGCTATGACACCTTGTTTTATGTATCATACCAGCGTCTTAACCTCAGCACTACGTAGCCCCATAGCTCTAAACCCAGATCACACACTGAACTAACCTTAGACCATTTTGGAAAGGCTTGGACTCCATCCACTCATCTAAATCAGAATCTCTGGACTGCAGGCAGTGGCTGTTTTTAAAGTGCCCTGAGTTATCTTAATCTGCAGTCAGGGTCAATGACACAAGGATTCCTCTGCTTATTGTGTCCAAAAGGAATCATAGCTTTTGTAGTAGCGGCACCTGAGAATTATTGAGGGACTAGTGAAACTGTATACATGAAAATGCATGGAAAACTGTACTGTTTTATGTAAATGTAAGGCCCTATATCCCACATTAACAATCCATGGTTAGCGACCCTTTAAAAATGTTTACTTCTTGGATTGTTGTTTCATTTACTGCAGATTAAATGTGACCCTGGATCATATAAATTCCTTGGTGGAGACTCAAAGGTGATTTGCTTGTTATCAGTCCAGATCTGATCAGCACTGACATGAGAAACCCCCAGTTTAGTTTACTGAGTCATGAAAACTATCTAAGCAGTACATACACAGAGGTCACAGAAACACAAAGTATTAATGAAAATTGAAGCTATTGTTCTGTTTAGCTGTCCAAGGAAGAAAGAAGGAAGAAGAAAACTCATATTTATTGGCTAGCTTCTGTGAGGTAGGCTCTATTATATCTTTTAATGGGCAGATGAACCTACTGTGGTATTTTTGAAACATTAAGTTTATGAAACATTAAGTTACAAAATCAGTCTAGTGGGTCACAACCACTGTTCCTTAAAATACAAGGAAGAAAGAAGACTACGCATTGGTAGTTACGAAATAGTCACAGGAGTGTTTGGTAAGACACTCCTCACTTAACTGACTCAGTCATTAAGCGAATTGGTTGGTAAGCAAAGAGCTTAAAGGTGGATGTCTTGTGGTGGGTCATGGCAGCATAAGGTATGTTTTTTTCAACAGCTATCACGTGACACCAAGCTTATGAATGAAGTCTTTCATGACCGCAAATGCTTTGTGTAGTGAATACTAACCAACTGCGGGAACAAAACAAACAAAGACTGAGAAAGGGAGTCCCCATGGTGGGGAACTGGTGATGAATCCAAGCAGTCTTTAAAAGCAGTAGGTTGTTAAGTGAGGAGTGGCTATGTAGGGACTATAATCAATATTGTAATAACTATGTGGGTACAAGACTTATTGGGGGGATCACTGCATAAATTATATAAATGTCTAACCACTACACTGTACACCTCAAACTAATATAAAATAATATTGAATGTTAACTACAGTTAAAAAATAAAAATATATATATATGCATCAACTGTATTAATGGGCCATATTTATGAAAGTTCTGTTTCATTTACACATGTGTGGTATATAGGTAGTGAATTGCATTGTGATATAAGATTATATTCCTTATTCCAGGCTATTGGCAAAATATTTGAAAGCCACCACCCAAAGAGAAATCATGATGAAGTCCAACTTACAGATGAATAAACTGAGGCCCAGAGACCTTGAATAATCCACCCACAGCCACATAGCTAGCAAGTGGCAGAACCCATTTTATGAATACCAGTAGACCACACATTCTCCCGAAGGCAAGCCTGAGTCATGAATCAATACCATAGGTCTGTGGAGAGGAGACACACACGTGTTAATAATTACTGTTTTTTAAAATAACACTAGCTGAACGACAGTATTGCTTCCTAATTTTATTGTTGAGACTTAACATTTTCCAGACTCACTGATTTATGAACCGTCATAACCCTCGCCACAGTCGGAACTCCAGCTATATTTTCTTTTCACTTTCATCACTTCTCAGCTTGGTTGGAACCCCCGATGCTGTGGGTTTGTTGTGTTTTGATTTCTTCCCTTTGTGATTCCAGGCACATCATTTCAGCACAAGGAGTCACAGACACCCTCCCTGGCTCGCCCTACCTTCCTATGGGGTGCAAGTTCCCCCAGGCTGAGCCCACCAGCGCAGGGTACACTTGACCATCTTAGCAGGCCCTTGTGGCAGAGTGACTGGGTGGATGGATTTGCACACGAGTTCTGCACCTGCACAAACAGGACGCAAACCCTTGGGCTCCAAGGGCAATATTGCTCCTCTGGATCATTTTACTGGCTACAGCCTCAGCCATCACACAGAGAAATTCCTTCCCCATGTAGTGTCTGTCAAATGCCAAGAACGCCTCTAGTTTGCAAGACCAACTTCAGAGTGGTTTGGACAATTTGGAAACACCACTCAAGCAATAGTTTAATGATTTTATGTGTTTTTCTTCTTGAGCCTCCTGTTTCTTCAAGAGCCACAGATTATTTTTTTAATGGTCACTGAGCAGAGCCCTGATCTTGCCCACAAAACCTGTCAGCCTAATGAAAAATGATCAAGCAAAAGTACCCAAACCCGCAAAGTTGGAGGGAAACCATTTACAGACCACCCCAACTATACTCACGAAGACACGAAGGTTTCCAGTTAAGGTAAGCCTTATTTAGGAGGAGCCCAGAGGAGCATCTTTGAATGCGGAGGTAACCCAGAAATGAGGTTATGGTAGAAAGCAGAATTTCCTCTAATCAAGTTCAACCTACTGCCCATGCTTGGGGGTATTAGGAAGAAGTTTCCATCTCTCCCCTATGATGGCGAGGAGGTAGTGGGTCTGTCAGTCTTTTATTAAGGGGAGAAAGGACCAGCTACCTAAATTTTGGGGCCAGTAGGAAAAAAAAAAAAAAGGAGTGAGATCCCTTGTGAAAAATTTATAAGAATTTCAAGGGGATGCTGGGATAGCTCAGCAGTTGAGTGCTTGCCTTGCAATCATGAGGTTTGGGGTTCTATTCCTAGTCCTGTCCCCTGCAAACACCATATGCTGAATTGCAGTGCAACTGGTACCCAACAGGATGGTTCAGTGATGAAGGTTCTCCTTACTATGTGAAAGGCCCCCAGTTCAGTTCCCGCCCTGCGTGGCCCCACATCCACCTGTGGGGAATAAAACCATGTGACAACTAAGGATGTACAACTATGGAGACTTCTCTGGGCCCTCCCCCTTTTCCCTCTCTCTCTCCTCCTCTCAAAAATGAATCTTAAAAAAAAAAAAAAGAAAAAAAAAAAGAACTTCAAGATGGTGACAGCAGAACATTAAGCTAAACATAAGACCCTGTGAAACTGCACAGGCTGCATGCCCATGAAGCCCATTCTGAAGAGAAGGGTTGTACCTTTAGTACCCACATGGGCATGTCACTTCAAAAGTGAGCTATTACATAAATGAGCCCTGCTCTTAAACCCACCCCTTGCTAATATGTGTGCACATTTTTATATGAACTTGCTGGTTACCATGTTTCAATGTGACTGAATAACATTTAATTAGAATTTACTATATATCAGGCCTTGGACTAATTATTTTATATGCATTATCTTGTTTAATTGTGACCAAAACCCTAGGAGGTAAGAACTACTGCCATTCTTATTTTTTGGATGAGAAAACAAAGACTTAGGAGTGATCATTTATTTGCCTAAGATTCTTTACTAGAAAGTGGCATTTTAGGAAAATAACAAAGATCAGAGCACAAATAAATGTAATAGAGGCTAAAAGGACAAGAGGAAAGATGAGCTATTTTTTTTAACAGATAAACAAAATAGAGAAATCTATAGCTAAAATCATCAAGAAAAAAAAAAGAAGACTCAAATAAAACTAGAATTGAATGGAGATGTTACAACTGATAGAATAGAAACACAAAGGATTATAAGAGACTACTATGCACAATTATATGCCAACATAATGGGCATCCTAGAAAAATTAATAAATTCCTAGAAACATACAACCTACCAAGCTGAGTCATGAATAAATAGAAAATCTGAACAGACCCTTTACTGGTAAGAAGATTGAATCTGGGGAAGCCGGGATGGCTCAGTGGGTTAAGTGCTCACTTTGCAGCGCCGGGGACTGGGGATCGAGTCCTGGCCCCAGCCCGTGTGGACCCACATGCTGAACTGGGGAGTGCCTCCAGTTCAGTTCTCTCTCTCTCTCTCTCTCTCTCTCTCTCTCTCTCTGTCAAAAAAAAAAAAACAATTAAAAAAAAAAAAGAAGATTGAATCAATAATCAAAATCATCCCAATAAACAAAAGTCCAGGACCAGATAGCTTCACTGTGAATTCTTCAAAACAATATAATAAAAATTCATACCAGTTCTCCTCAAATGCTTTCATAGAATAGAAGAGTATGAAACACTTCAAACTCATTTTACAAGGCCAGCATTACCTCATAGCACAGCCAATACGGAGGTTCCTCAAAAAATTAAAAACAGAACTACCATATGACACAGCAGTTCCACTTCTGGGTATTATCTGAAGAAATCCAAAACATAATTTAAAAAGACATATGCACCCCTATGTTCACTGTAGCACTATCTACAATAGCCAATATATAGAAGCAACCTGAGTGCCCAGAAATAAACGAATGGATAAAGAAAAATTGATACATATACAAGGGCTGTCTGTAAAACCTTCAGCCAACGTCAATATAATAAGAATGGTTACATGGCTGGATACTTCCTGGACAGCCCTCTTACAATGGAATACTAATCAGCCATAAAAAAATTTAAAAAAAGAATAAAGTTTTGCCATTTGTGACAACATGGATAGACCTAGTGGGTATAACACTAAGTGAAATATGTCAGACAGAGAAAGACAAATACCATATGATTTCAACTTATGTGTAGAATCTAAAAATCAAAACAGAAGGAGAGAAAACAGAAACAGACTCATAGATACAAAAACAAATTGATGGTTGCTTGATGAGAAGGAGTTTGGGTGTGGTTGAAAAATGGGAAGGGATTAAGAAGTACAAATTGGCAGTTACAAAATAGTTGTGGGGATGTAAAATACAGCATAGGGAATATAGTCAGTAATATGGTAATAACCAAGTATGGTGTCAGGTGGGTACTAAGACTTATCAGGGGATCACTCCTGTTATATAAAATGTCTAATCCGATATTGTACTCCTGAAACTAATATAATATTGAATGTCAACTGTAATTAAAAAATTAAAAAAGAAAAAGTTTTTAAAGAAAATTACTATGAAAAGCTCTTTGGTTTTTCTGCCAAGTATTACTCAAGGTTGGACATTTCCCTGGCTAGCAACAGTTTGAGAAACACAGGCGTAACTCACAAATACTGCAATTCGTTCCTGGACCACTACAATCAAGCAAGTATCACAATAAAGCAAGGTACAATCTTTCGTTGGTGGAGGCTCTTGCCTTCAATTTGTAAAAACACAACATCTGCACATGCTTCTTAATAGGCAAAGAACCACAGTAGTCCCCGCCGCCAGTCCCCACAGACGATTTGTGCAAAAGGGAAAAAAGCCTCACAGATAATCGGCAGAACGACGCTGCGTCGCACTAATGTTGCCCTGGTCTGTCCACTGTGTGACTCTAATCATCAACACATGGAAGCACAAATGAGCCCATTCTCAGGAGCAAGCCAGGCAGGGATAGAGTCCAAGCCGCAGATCCTCAGGAAGGCCACCGTTTCCTGGGGCGCTTCAGACAACGTATGGATGACTCAGCCACAGGTCTTGGCTATTTTGGTCCAGTGGCTCGGGGTGCAAGGACCTGCCCAGTGGAGATAATGATCAGTTATCTGAGTGGCTCTCAACGCCTGTGGAGCTGCTTGTTTGCACTAGTCTTCCTGGACCCTCCTCACCCATTCTCCTTCCAGCTATAAACCTCGATTGCTGGTCTGTCAACACTCACAAAAAATGGAAGCGGAGAAACAAGGCAGTTACTAACATGGTGCTTCTCTAACCCCCAGGACCTGAGAGCCCCCCGGGATGTTGTTACAACACAGACAGGATTCATTCGCTTTGTCCTGCATGGGGGGTGAGCTCTGCATTTCTGACCATTTCTGAAGTGGTGCTGATGCTACAGGTCTGAGTAGCAAGGGCCCAGCACACCAAGATATGCAATTAAACTTCTGGAGACGAAAGTTTGGCTCTGATGAGACTGAGGTTTTGCTTTTTTTGGCAGGAGGCTTGCACTGACCGGGTTAAACAGAGAGCTTGTGGTCAGCCAGCCCCTCTGCAGTGGATGAAGTCACAGCACGGGTGGGGGAAGCAGGCTTCCGTGAGAGCACGAAAAGGACATGAGGACGGGGTACATTCTGACACTATTGGGACCCCTGGTTTCAGCGACTCCAGAAGCTAAAGCCCAGGGAGCCCAGTAGTTCTGCCCTTCATCACATTGCCAGAGCCATTAACTTCCTCTCTTGGCTTAACCAATTAGAGTTGAATTTATATTATGTACAACCATTAAAAGTTGTAATGTAATGGCTAAATAAATTATGATGTGTCCCTATAGAAGAATCACCCAGCTTTCCAAAAACCTTATTGCAAAAAAACATATTAGGGGAAGCCGGGATGGCTCAGTGGGTTAAGTGCTCACTTTGCAGCGCTGGGGACCAAGGATCAAATCCCAGACCTGACCCGTGCGGACCCATGTGCTGAACTGGGGAGTGCCCCCAGTTCAGTTCTCTCTCTGTCTCTGTTTCTGTCTCTGTCTCTCTCTCTCTGTCAAAAACAATAAAAAAAAAAACTTATTAGAGGATGCTGGGATAGCTCAGTGGTTGAGCGCTTGCCTCGAAATCATGAAGTCCAGGGTTCAATTGCCAACCATGGCCCTATATGCTGAATTGCAGTGCAACTGGTAACTGCTGAGAGGGCTTCGCTGTGCAGGTTCTCACGGCCCATGTCAGAGACCCCCAGTTTGGTTTCCACCCCACAGACCCCATCCACCTGTGTAGAATGAAACCATGTCACAACTAATGATGTGCAACTATCGAGACTGCTCTGGGCCCTTCTCTCTCTCTCTTTCTCTTTCACACCTTCTCTCAAACAATAAAATAAATCTTTAAAAAAATCATATTAGGATAGACAAACAATATAACATTAAGCATAATGTTAAAAAGCATAAGACCAATGCGTATAGAGAATAATCTGAATTATATAAAAATTTTAAAGAATATTAAAAACCAATAATCAAACATATAAATAATAGTTCTAATAGGCTGAAAATGAGCCCCCAAATATGACCATGTCCTAATCCCCAGAACATGTGCCTATTACCATATATGACAAAAGGAACTTTTGCCAGGTGATTACAATAAGAATCTTACGGTGGAGAGAGATGATCCTGTATTATCTGAGTCAGCTGAATTGAACCACAATGGTCTTTACAAGATTGAGGCAGGAGGGTCCGAGTCAGAGAGGTGATATGATGACAGAAACAAAATTGGAGCGATATCTTTTGAAGACAGAAGAAGAGGATTACAAGCCAAGAAATGTGGCTGGCTACAAGACGCTAACAAAGGCGGGAAACAGATTTTGCCCTGAGAGACTCCAGAAATAATCAGTCCTGTCAACACCTTGACATTAGTCCAGTGAACTTGATTTCAGACTTCTGATCACCAGAACAGTAAGATAAATTTATGTAGTTTAACACTGCTGTATGTGTGGTCATTTGTGACAAGAGCGGTAACACAATAGTCGTCCCTGCACTTTCTTTAACCAGCATGTTACTGTTATGAGAAACACAATTTATTCTAAAAGAAGGAATAAGAGTTAATATTATCTGTTTGCATTTTAACACAGTTTGCCATAGAGTTAATATTAATATCTTTTTGCATTTTAAAATAGCTTGGTTACTGTTAGGTTACTGTTGTTTTCTTGGACTATAGAACGTAATCACAGTGGCCTTATTTCAACACATATGTCAGGAGAACCTTATCTGCACTAATCAAATTCTGAATTTGTGATTCCCCTGGGAGAACTCCTAACTCCTGTTGTTAATATCCAACAGGTGACTTAAGCTGCATTCACAAGATTGACAACTAATGAAAACCAAAAGGTCTGAGACATACTCAAATCACAGAGTATGTCAAAGGTGGAGCAAACTCATAGCACCACTTGGAATTTTTCATTCTCCTGTGAGTGTATTCTCAGCATCATGCCTCTGGAATCACATGTGGACTCACCAAGAGCAATGAGAGAGAAAAAAGTGTCATAACTGCTCTGTGGGTGGGGGTGTCTAGTGTAATATTAAAGGTCTTGAAACTCTGAATGCAGCTCATACAACAACTAAATGAGGCTGGAAAGTCCTGGTATGATATTCCCAGCCCAAGAATGAGGTTGCTGACCCCTCTGTGAACCCTCCTAGTCCTGTGTGCACACTTTTTCTGTCACACTTATTCCATCCTATCATAATCATTTATTGATGTATCCATCTCCCCAACTAGACTTCCGTGTTTTAATTTTCTTCTCTACTAATTCTATATCTATGTCATGTATGGTTATATTTCTATTGCTTTTATTTTTTCTTATTATAGGTTATATTTTCCTGCTTCTTTGCATGCCTGGAATTTTTTATTGAATGCCAAACACTGACAATTGTACTTTGTTGGATGGCTAGATATTTCTGCATTTCTACAAATATTCTTGACATTTTTAAAGTGCATCTAAGTTACTTGGACAGAATATAATCATTTTAGATATGCTTTTAAGCTATCCTTATTTTCCAAACGAGGAAACAAAAGTTCAGATAGATAAAAATAACACATACAATATCTCTTACTTATGAGTTGTAGTTGGGATTTAAACCCACATCAGTATGATTCCAAAGCTAAAATACTTGAATACTGTGGTATGCAGCAAATAGGGTCTCTTGAGAAAATCCCAAAAGACCAAAAATTGAAGTTGTTTGTTTGTTTTGTTTTGTTTTTCCAACGACGTTCAGCAAAGCACCTTAAGGAGGAAGGGACAGAGCTATCATCAACCAGTATTGCTCTGGCTGGAATTAATCCTGGTAAAGAGAAACTAGGGAACTTGATGGGACTCTCATTTATCATGAATTCATCTGGACGTCCAGGGCACTGCCAGAAATTTACCCTTTGAAATCTCAACTCAAGTTAAACAGAAATTGACAGAAATTAAACAGAAATAGAAAGAATCTTATGTTTGTCCAAGCCTGGGGGAGAGTTGGTCAAGATGTCATGCCTTTCCACTTTAGCAAGTTCTTCAAAGATAAAATCAAGAAAGTTGAATTTTTATAATCTTGGGTACATAAGAGTTCTAAGGATCCACTGCTAAGGCCAGGATCCAATTTAACTTGATTCAACAAACATTTATAAAATGCCTTGTCTATGCACTGTGTTAGGCTTGCTGATCAAAGAGAAATAAGACATAAGCCCTACCCTAGAAAACAGAATTTAAAAGTATATTAGAAGGGTGATATATCATGATAAAGTGGGTTTTATCCCATGACTAAAAAAATGAAATCTTAACCATCATCTCAATACATGCAGGGAAAGCATTTGGTGGGGGAAAAAAGAACATTCTTAGTAAAAACTCTTAGTAAGAAGTAAATAGGAAGTAATTTTCTGATAAAAAACATCCCAGAAAAACCCCACAGATAACATAATATTTAATAATAAAAGAGAGATTTCTTTTCCTGCTAAGATCAGGAACAAGGGGAGGATATATAGTTTCATCACTTCATCACTGCACTGAAAGTTCTAGCCAATGCAATAAAGCAAAAAAAGTAAAATAATAAGCCAAACCAAAACAAATAGCATCTAAGTTGAAAATGAAGTGAACCTGTCTCAATTGCAGATTTGTGATTACTTTATAGAAAATCTCATGGAATCCCAAAAAGCTACTAGAATTAATAAGTGAGTCTAAGTTTACAGGATGCAAAATCAATACACACATAAATCAATTGTATTTATACATGAGTATACATACTATCAATAAACAAATGAAAGTTGAGACTGAAATTGAAAAAAACAATACCACCTACAAAGGCATCAAAAATATGAATTATTTTAGGATAACTCTAACAATAACAAACTCCACTTTGAAAATGAAAACACTTTTCAGAGAAATTTAGAAGAGCTAAATAAAGAAGCAGATGTACTACGTGTTCATGGATCAGAAGATTCAATGTGGAGATGTCAATCCTCCCCAAAGTGATTTATAATTTCAACATGATCCCAGCAGGCTTTTTTTTTTTTTTTTTTTTTTGGTAGAAATTGACAAGCAGATTCTGCAACTTATTTGAAAAACAAAAGATTTGGAATAGATAAAAATAAACTTTGAAAAAGAACAAATTTTAGAACTTGCACTACCTGATTTCAGACTTAGTAGAAAACTAAAGTAACCAAGACAGTGTTTTATTGATATTAGGATAGACAAACAGACAAAGGGAATAGGACAAACAGACCAGAAACTGGTGGACACGTTGATATTCAACTGATTTTTGAAACAGTGCATAGGCAATCGATCTTTTTTTTTGTTTTTTCAATTATAGTTGACATACAATATTATTTCGTATCAGTTTCAGGTGCACAGTGTAGTGGTTAGATTTTTATATCATTTATGAAGTCTTCCTCCAATAAGTATAGTACACACCTAACACTATACATTGTTATTACATCATTGACTATATTACCTATGGTATACTTTACATCCCCATGAGTATTTTGTCACCACCAATTTGTACTTCTTAATTCCTTCATCTTTTTCCCTTAGCCCCTCAACCTTCTTCTTATCTGGTAACCATAAGTTTGGATAGTCTTTCTTCAAATAAAATAAAAAATATTATTCAGCCATAAAAAAAAAAGAACTACTATCATTCATGACAACATGGGTAGACCTTGAGGATACCATGCTAAGCAAAATAAGTCAGAAAGAAAGAGTTGAAAACTACATGACTTCACTCATATGTGAGATATAAAACTGAAAACAACTAATAAACAAGACAAAAACTCATAGACACAGGCAACAGCATGGTGGTTACCAAAGGGAAGGAGGGGTGTGGTTGCAGAAAAAGGTAAAGGGGATCAAATACATGGTGACTGGACGAAATTTGACTTTGGGTAGTGAAGACACAGTGCAGTATGCAGGTGATGTATTATACAAAAATACACTGGAAATCTACTTGATTTTATTAATCAATGTCATATAATGCACATGATGTTTTGATACACATACATAATTAAATGACTAATACAGTCAAATTAACATATCCATCTTCTTGCACATTTCCAGTACAGAACCCAGTCACTATCTGTACAGTCATTAACTATACAGTCACATTAGAATTCTAGAACTTATTATAGGTGACTGACACTGTGTACCCTTTGACCAACATCTCCCAATTTCTCCCAATCCTGTCCTTGATAACTACCATTCTATGCTTTCCTCCATGAATTTGACTTTTCTAGATTCCACAAAGCTGGAGGTCTCTCACTTCCTGGTTTCCAACTCTACTATAAAGCTATAGTAATCCAAACAATATAATGGCATAAAAACAAACAGACTAATGAAACAGAACTGAGAACCAGAAATAAACACCCACCTATATTGTCAAGTACTATTTGACAAGGGAGCTAGAATATTCAGTGGCGGAAGGGATAATATTAATATCTTCAACAATGGTGTCAAAAAAACTGGAAACCACATGCAGAAAAATTAAATTGGATGCTTATCTTATAGTACTCACGGAAATAAATTTGAAATGAATTAAAAATGTAAGCATATGGCCTGAAACCATAAAACTACTAGAAGAAAACATAAGCTAGAAGCTTTTTGACATTGGTGTTGGCAATGATACTTGCCAAGCAGCAAAAGCATAAATCAGTATGTGGTACTACGTCAAACTAAAAAGTTTCTTCACAGCAAAAGAACAATCAACAAAATGAAAAAGCAACCTATAGAAAAGGAGACAATATTGGCAAGTCATATAACTGATAAGGGATTAATATCCAAAATATATAAAGAACTCAAATGTATAAAGAACTCAATAACAAAAAAGGAAAAAAAATCCAATTAAAAATGGGCAGCAGAATCATACAGACATTTTACCAAAGAAGATATCCAAATGGTCAATGGGTACATAGAAAGGTGCTCAACATAATAATCAGAAAAAGGCAAAGCAAAACCACAACGAGATATCACCTCACACCTGTCAAAATGGTGATGATTAAAATGATAACAGGGAAGTGTTGTGGAGAAAAGCAAAACCTGTGCACTACTGGTGGAATTGTAAATTGATACAGCCACTATAAAAAACAGTATGGAAGTTCGTCAAGAAACTAAAAATACTCCTACCCTATCTATGATCCAGCAATGCCATTTCTCAGTGTATATATATCCAAAAGAAATGAAAACAGAATATCAAAGAGATATTTGCACTCTCAAGTTCATGGCATCATCGCTCACAATAGCCAAGACATGGAAACAGATAAGTGTCTGTCAACAGATGAATGGCTAAAGAAGATGTGATATATAGATACAGATATTATTAGCCATAAAACAGAAGGAAATTGGACATTTCCAACAACAGGAATGGACCTTGAGGACATTATGCTAAGGCTGGCTTTGAATTCGGCCCAACGCAAATTCATAAACTTTCTTAAAACATGGGAGCTTTCTGTGATTTTTTTTTAGCTCATCAGCTATCGTTAGTGTTGGTGTATTTTATGTGTGGCCCAAGACAATTCTTCCTCCTCCAATGTGACCCAGGGAAGCCAAAGATCGGACACCCCTGGTCTACATTCTAGGCCTCACTTACAAAGGTTTTTAATCTCATGGGTTTGAGTGGGGCCAGAAAGCCAGCGTTCAGCGTTTCCAGGTGACACACCTGGTCCATGGACCAAAGAGAAACACTGATCGCCCCCTACTGGCCCGAAGTCAGAACAGGAGCTACTCTACTGCTACAGCGATGCCCAAACAAACGTAATGAGGTGAGGAGGAGGAAAAGAGTGGACCAGCTCTCGTTTCAGTCCTGTCCTTGTGACTTCACAAGGGCCCGAAAATACTCAGAAAAGTCACATTAAAGGGCAGCTAATCTTGAGCAAATACCGAATGTGTAATCTAGGAAAGTGTTAGTTCCCTCGCATTTGGGGCCTAGTACTAGGAAGTCTGTAGAGATGACTTAATGAAAGGGCCGGAGGCGTGAAAGCTAGGCTTCTGGGATCTGACACTACCCATCAAAACTTTAGTGCAAGCAGCATAAATTTATTTTGTAGTTAATGCTACATTAATGCATTCAGTTAGCTGATTCAGCCTACTTTATAATGAAGCTTCATTGGGGGCTTTTTCTACCAGAGCCAACATACTTTAAATAGAATGATCAGCTTTCAAAAAGGTACAACACAGGAGCTGGGATGGTTCAGTGAGTTAAGAGCTCGCTTTGCAGCCCCCAAAGACCAAAGATCGAATCCCTGAACTGGGGTGTGCTTCCCTTGCGAGAGGCCCCCAGTTTGGTTCTTGCCCCCTGGTTTGGCTCCTGGTTTGAGGGGGTGTGCATCCCATTTGGGAGGCCCCTGGCCCTGTTCCTGCCCTGTGAGGCCCCTGCCCACCTGTGTGGAATGAAACCACCTGGAAAACTGATGACATACAGCTATGGAGACTGCTCTGGGCCCTCCCCTTCTCTCTGTCTCTGTCAAGAACAATAAAATAAATCTTTAAAATAAAAAGAATTTTTAAAAAGTACAACACTATATATACAGGGAATCAAGGAAGACCAGTACTTCTTATATCATTGGATCATTTCAGAAACATTTATTGAATACCTCTTTGTCTTTGGCAAATATCTATATTAGACTACTTTGAGCCTTACTTCAAATGTCACTTTCCCTGTCACACTCTTATGAAAGCCCCCAGGCAGAATATTTACTCATTTATAGTTATATCTTGCCTTGTGCCAAAAAGAAATTTAGATTGATATACCATATTATACAACCAAAACATTTTATAGCTAGAAGCAGTTTTCATTACAATACTCATCTCAATACAATCAAATTCACTATTTACATATCTTTTCCCCAGATGGATCACAAACTTCATCAGCAGAGACTATCTTATTCATCATTGAATTGCAGCCCATTAGTTGTTCAAAAAATAAATACAGACACACATATATGAGCACCACCAACTGAATGTTGTCCTTCAAAGTAGTGCCTTAGGAAACAGTACCTTTTTCTAATAATACTGACACTGCACTGAATCTCTCCCAAATTTCTACTGATCTTCAGAGCAAGTTTCAAAAGCACACACTAGAACAAAAAATATTATTTTCACTTGCTTTGGCTTTTTTCCCAAAAAAACACCTTTTTGCCCAAATTGATTAGAAATTACTTTAGGCCATTTCTCTCTCTCTCTCTCGTTATTTATTTATTTAATTAATTGTTCAATTTATTGAGGTGACATTGGTTGGTAAAATTACATAGGTTCCAGTTGTACAGTCCCACAGTACATCGTCTACATATTGCATTGTGTGCTCACCACTGAGAGTCAAATTTTCTTTCCTTTATGTCATGTCATATGTCAAATCCCTCCTCAAAGGATTAGGAATGTCCACAACTGAAGGTGTAGATCTTGTTGTAGATGGTTTCTGGACATTTTAATCCTGTCTGCCTCCGGGACTCCACCTTGGTCCCTCATCCAACTCTTGTCCAGAGAGCTACTTTGATTTGGAGACTTGAGTCTAAATCCTAGGTCTGCCACCTATTATCTGTTCATACACAGGCAAGTTACTTGAACTCTGAGGTTCAGTGTGATGGAGTTTATGTGTCAAGTTGATGGGGCCATGTGATACCCACATATTTGGTTAAACATTATCTGTGTATGTCTATGAGGGTGATTCTGGATGAGATTAACATTGGAGTTGGTAGAAGTGACTTGTCCTTCCTAATATAGAACAAGGGAGAATTCCCTCTTTCTGCTTGGCTGTTTTCTAGATAAGACATGGGTCCTCTGCTCTTGGACTGGGCCCTACGCCACAGACTCCCCTGTTTCTGAGGCCTTAGGACTCAGACGAGCTACCCACTGGCTGTCCTGGACCAGCTAGCACATGGAAGATCAGGGGACTTCTTAGCCTCCATAATCATGTGCGCCAATTACTCTTAGTAATCTGTTTTTATATATGTCCTATAGATTCTGTTTCTCTGGAGAATTCTAGGATACTTGGTTTCCTCCTGTGTAGAATTAGAAAAATAAGAGCCATGTATTTTAGCACTGTGCTAAAATTGTTCTAGTATTATCTCAATTAATTCTTCAACTCCTGTATGATATGGGTACTACTGGTATAATTATCCTTTCTGCCTTCCTGTTTACTTAAAGTTCTTATTCCCTCGTGGCACCAACTTTCATTGGTAATAACTCCCAACCACCAACTGACCAATGATCTTTGCATCTTACATTCAAATTCCAAGGAAAGAGAATCCGATGGGTGCAGGTTCATGACTGATTCCCATTGGGCAAAATTCTCAGACCAAGCTACCCTATCATCTGACCTACAGATGAACTTATCCATCAGCTTTGCTCAGGGAACATTAATGGTGGGAGGTAGGGAGGCACAGACTTCATGTTAATATAATGGCAATTTATATATAAGAACTACCGTTATCAGGGTGGTAGAGGTCTAACTCCTTGGGATTATGAGAAGACTATGGAATTGGCAGGCTTGCTGAGGTTGGACCTGTATTTCATTTCTTTCTAAGGACTAAGGTAGAACATGTAAACTACACCACGGTGCACTCGTCATGAAACAGTGATTCCTATCCTTTCATGGCAATATTCCAAACCCTTAGAACTGCACCTGGCACCTTACAAGCCTTCAAACACATGTTTGATGGATGACTGAATCCAACAACCCAAGACCTTCCTAAGCGGCAGCTCCAAAGATCAGTAACCCCGAACTAGTCTTTGTGTGACGGTAAGATCAAGGAGTTGGTGCATGGAATAAGAAAACCCAGGAGGAGGATACTGAAGCCTCTAGAGGAGGCTGGAGCTCCCTCTAGGGTCCAAAACATGTATCCTCAAAAATGCAGCCATGGCTCCGTAGGCAAATTTCTTTTTCACACACACAAAAAATGTTTAATGCTATAAAATATAGCATCGCCAGAACAGCTTCACAGAGTGAAGAAGCACATAACGACGCTCCTTTCATTACACAGTCATTGAGCAACTATTGAGCATCTACTACATACCACAACTGTGTAAGGTAGAGAGTATTTGGATATTTAAGCTGAAGATATAGAGATGTGCAGAGAGAGGAACCCTTGTATATTGTTGTTGTTGGGAATGTAAGATGGTTATTAAGGATGTCTGTGTGTGTGTGAGAGAGAGATCCTTATTCATTTGATGTTTATTCATTCAAAGTATATTTCAAATGATGCTTATTCATTTGAAGTGTATATTTTGATAGATCAGAGTGCCTGTCACCTTCAATCCAAATAAGGCTGATGAAAGTTGCAACTGGGAATCTCCATGGACCTGTCACTAAAAGTATTTCAAAGCCCCAGTCATCACCATCACCAGAAATGCCTTCGAGGGGAAGCCGGGATGGCTCAGTGGGTTAAGCGCTCACTTTGCAGCGCCGGGGACCGAGGATCGAATCCCAGCCCCTGCCCGTGTGGACCCATGTGCTGAAGTGGGGAGTGTCCCCAGTTCAGTTCTCTCTCTGTATCTCTCTCTCTCTCTCTCCCTCTCTCTCTCTGTCAAAAATAATAAAAATAAATAAATAATTAAAAAAAAAAAAGAAATGCCTTCGAGAGCATGTAATTTAGGGATTGTTCCATCGTCTCTGGGTTCAAGTCCCAGCTCACCACTTGCTAGTTGAGAGGTCTTGAGCAAGTCACTTATCCTTTCTAAATGTCCTTATCTGTGAAATGATTAAATTGCATAATGCATATAAAGGACAGGCCACTGCAAAGCAACAGTGTAAGCTCTCAGAAAAGGTCAGCCATTATCGTGATGATTACATGATGAAACAAACACCTGGTTGGCTGCAGAGGTCCGACAGTAGACAGGAATACACCTCCTGGACCCACTCCCAGCAGGAAGAGCACTAGATCAGCCCAGGGCAGGACAGGGTCACTGGTTAGCAGCAGTGCCCAACCTTCTGGCTTTCCTGAGTCACATTGGAAGAATTGTCTTGGGCCACCATAAAATACAGCAACATTAATCATAGCTGATGAGTGAGGAAAAAAAAATCTCATAATGTTTTAAGAATTTGTGTTGGGCCTCCTTTAAAGCCACCCTGGACTGCAGGTTGTACATGTTTGGTTTAAAGAGTCTCACCTCCAGCAAAGAGATTAGAAAGCAGTGTATTGCTTGGCTTTTGTTAAGTGAAAAAAAAAAAAAAAAAAAAAAAAAAGTGAGTCACTTTACTGCAATTACAACCAGAAGAATGGAAATAGGACCTAGGGGGAAGCTGGGATGGCTCAGTGGGTTGAGCTCTTGCTTTGCAGCCATGGGGACCCAGGATCGAGTCCCAGCCTCAGCCCATGCAGACCCATATGCTAAACAAGGGTGTGCTTTCCATGTGGGAGGGCCCTAGTTCAGTTCTCACCCCTCCCCAGCCCCCCAACCCCCCACCCCAGTTCAGCCCCTGGCTCAAGGGGGTGCGCCTCCCATGCAGGAGGCCCCTAGCCCAGTTCCCACCCTGTGCGGCCCCTACCCACCTGTGTGGAATGAAACCATGTTGAAAACTGATGACGTACAACTATGGAGCCTGCTCTGGGCCCTCCCTCTTCTCTCTGTCTCTCTCTGTCTCTTTCTGTCTGTCAAAAACAATAAAATAAATCTTAAAAATATATATATATATGACATATTTCAGAGAGACGTAACATCTATTTTGACGATCCCCAAATGGGATATTCTTCTTAGGATACCTGTCTACCTTTTTTAACACCAACCCACTCCACACCCATGACCATAGGGTGGACGGCAGCCACTCTTCCACAACAGCAATGGATTTTAAATACCATCGAGAATGGAACCTTGGCTCCCTGCAGAAGTAGCCATATAACCTATCAGAGCAAGTGGCGTGTGGTAGGTTTGCAATTGCTGCATTTGTTTAATGAACGAATGTGACCTTTTCCCTCTTCCACACTGATTAGACCAAGATTTCCTCTTGTGAACATTTGCATTCAAGCTCTGGAGAGTATGGATCTATGAGATGTATCGCTACACAACACAATACAATACAAACTCTGAGGCTAAGGATACCACTGAAAAGGGGAGGGAAGTCATATGGGCAAGTAGGACAGAGGAAACTGGCCATCTGGGACAGAAAAAGGGAAGGAAATGCAGAAACCAAAGATCTTGAATCCCCCAGGAGAAAGACATGGTGCTACAGGGAGGGACTATCTTGGGTCTGCATTTTCAATTTCTGATATTCATTAAGCTGAGCTGAGCTCCCTTCCCTAGGATTTTGGAATCTATTCCTGTGTCCTTCCCTTGAATTTGCCCTTCATTTATGTCAGTTTGAACTGGTTTCAGCCTGTACAATCAAATCATCCCTGAAACAATAAAAATGTGCCAACGTGTACAAAGAAAGATGAAAATGTTTGAAACTGATTCAAAGCTAGGAACATTCAGTAACTTTCAACTAGAATATTATAATGGCTCTGGTGCCTACACCTCATTTGCATAATGAGGTAAATGTTTACTTAGCCTCATCCCTTAAGAATCATCTCTGCCTTTTGCAAGAGTTCAGAAGGCTTTGACAGATTTTCAAAGAGCATCTCCTCCCCAGTGCCTGAACTATTTGTGTACTAAAGGTGAACGTGCAAAAAAATTTTTTTTAATGTTTTGACAAAGGTGAAATGCAATATTTATAACTCCCCATTAATTTAAATAACTTAAAAGTTTTATTCAGGAGGCTGAATCACTGTTTTCAGACTCTGTAATGTGATTTTCCTCTGCGAGCAGCTGCTCTTAGGGTTGTTTTGCCCTAATCCATATGCGTTTACAAGAATTCAGTTCTTCTCTATACCTTAAGTTGTGGAACAATAAGCTGATTGACTATATGGACTTGAAATACTTTGTAAATCCTGTTATTCCCCCCTCCCCCCAACACCCGTTCCATCTACAGCCTTTCCCCATTTTGCCCAATGGCAACTGTATCCTTCTAATTGCTCAGGACAAAAACATTAGTCATCTTTAACTCTTGTCTGTTCTGGGTTGAATCATGGCAGCCCCCCAAAGATGGGTTCAAGTCCTAATCCCTAGTACCTCAGAATATAACATTTGGATTACATTGTAGATGTAATTAGTTAAATTGAGATGAGGTTATATGGGAGGAGGGTGGGCCCTTAACCCAATAAGACTGATGTCCTTATAAGAGGAAAAGAGACACAAACACATTAATGGACAGTATCATGTGACGAGGGAAGGCTGCCGCTGTGAACCAAAAAGTGCCAGAGATGGCTGGCAAACCACCAGGAGTCAGGCAGAGGCAGAGAAGAATTGTCCCCTACATGTTTCCAAGGGAGCATGGCCCTGCCTACATGCTGATTTCAGGTTTCTATCTCCAGATCCATGAGACAATCAATCCACAGCCATCCAGTTGGTAGTATTTTTTGTCAATCTTGCAAACTAATGCAATCCTACGTCTAGTTGGTGAGCAAATCTTGTCTCTGCCTTCAGCAGACATCCTGAGTGAGACAGCTCCTCACCACATCCAAACAGCTCTCCCAGCTTGTTTGTCCTCAACATGGAAGCCAAGGTGATACTTTTAACACATAAATCATGTCTCTTTCAACTCTGCCTGTCATGCTTCTCCATTACCTCCAAGTAAAATCCAGCATCCTTACAATATTCTACGAGGTCTATCCTCCCTTCCTATGTAATCTCCCTCCCTGTGACCTCTCCTACCTAGACTCAGCCAGTGTCTCTCCCTGCTCTCCTTCCCTCTGTGCTCTCTCCCTCTCCCCTGTCCTCCTCTCCCCTCACTCCCTCCCCCTCTTCTCCTCTTTCCTTCTCCTTCTCCCTTCCTCTCTCCCTATTACTTAGCCACACTGATGTCCCTGCAGTTCCCTGATAGCCACACAGCCTCCACCTCATGGCCTTTGCTCTGGCAATTCGCTCTGCCTAGAAACCCTCCTGCCTTGGACACTCACAAGTGTCCCTCCCTTACCTCCTTCAAGTCCCTGCTCAAATGTCCTTTCTCAGAGCAGCCCACTCTGACCACAGCGTATAAAACTATGACCTCACCTACATTCTCAACCACCCTTGTCCTTGTGTATTTATTTTTGTAGCA